>JADFUC010000422.1:0-41183 GCA_019722365.1 Lithospermum erythrorhizon | reverse complement strand
ATCAGTATTACTTCCGTTCAGTTACGTATTGCTCTATCTTGATTAGGGCTTGACCACATCCTCGACGTCGAGAATAGCACTTCGCCTAGTTAATCCCTTAGTAAAAGGATCGGCCAAGATTACATTCGGGACCTCGCATAGTCCACAGAGAAATAACCCCATTTTTTGAGTTGTCTCGCTGTGCGTATCTAATTTAAATATGTCTTTTCTTAAGCATGATTCAGCGCGGCTTTCCAATGGTAAGGGGGAATCACCCGATTAGTAGTGAGACACACCGCTTTGGTTCTCCTTGACAGTACATCAGTACAATGGAGTTCTTGACCGATTCCCGGCTTAACGACTTATAATTTCGAAGTCACGATGAACTTCGGACTTCTATGGTGGAGGCCTTGTTATCACGAAGTCTAGCTTGTGAACTTCAAGAAATAGCTCTCTTGCTGGAAGTAAACACATATCCTTTGGTAGAACAAATATCATCGCTGAGGAGACCGGTTAACATCATGATACCACTTCTTCACAATGGGGGAACTCCTTAAAGTTCAAGTAACCTCAATAGTCCGCACCTTGGAAGTATCTAAATGTCGATGAAGGAAACATCCCGATCTTTCCTTGCTAGGAATTATGGGTATACCGACTTAACTCTTAACGGCGTAAGCAATATCGGGCGAATGCAGGTTAGTCAAGAACATCATCGATAATCTTAGCATATTCTATTTGAGAGACACTATCGCTTTAATTTTTTCATCAAGTGTACACTAGCGTCATAGGGAGTCTGGCGGGTGTAACCTAAAAAGTTAAACTTCCTCAAAATCTTCTCCTTTAATAATGAGATTGACTCGATGAGATACCCTCGGGTTTCTCGCCCAACTCGAGCTCCTAGGATAGTATCAAACTTCTCCTAAGTCTTTTAAATGCACCGAACTTAGATGACAAGAAATCCCTTGGTCTTATTCAACATAGTCATAGTCTTACCAAAAATCAACATATCGTCAACGTATAGGCATATGATCACACAATCGAGTCCCTAACCCCTTAGGTATACACATGAGTCGGGTGTTCTATAGCCATTCTTTCGCCCCAAAGTATCGCACCTAAACACTTCTCATACATTTGTTTTTGGTGCTTGTTTTTGAAACCATATAGAGAGATTTTTTTAAACTTCACTTTACCACTCACGATGCGACTCAAAACCCTCGGGTTGGATCCTTGGAGAATAAGTATCAAAGTAATCTATATCACTTAACTTTGTGTAAAGCCTCGAATCGAAGCTGGCCTTGAATACTCCCAGTGAACCATCGGGTCTCATCTTTTTTCTTAAGATCACTTGTACTAATAAGCTTGCAACCCATAGGTAAATCAACTAACTCCCAAGTTTGGTTTGACACAATCGAATCAAGTTCACTTTCTTAATGGCCCCTACCAAAAGTAAGCGTGATAGACATCGTAGCCTCAGGGTAAGTCTTAGGATCATCCTCGATAATATAGGCGAGAAGCTAGTTAAGTAAGCTTATATAATCATCACATGTAATCTCGGATAAGAAGTTCACTATAAAGTCATCTCCAAAGTATTTCTCCACTCACAGGTCTCTTACTGCTTTCTAAGTCCCCTCACAAGGTCTCTCCACAGAGTTAGATGAACTTCGCATGCGCATAAATGCTCCAGTATATCGTAGCATATCAATTGTCGTAATGCATACGAGGCATATGTAGTCGAGGGCAGCATATCATAATGAAGCAGGGGAGAAGACAAACATGCTTTCTTTAAAGGAAATACATGCTCAAAAAACTAAGGCGTCACAGCCACCTCGGATATAGAGCATTCAGGGACCTAAAGACACTTGTGAATCATATGCGGCCCATTACAGTATACCCGATAATAGCGGTCATGGAGTCTTGGGTCAATGTTGAATGTGCTTAGGCTCGAGCCAGAGCCACTTAGCTAGACACCCCAGCGCTCTAAGAAACCTCAAGTTAGGGGATAACCCCTCAAATCTCATAGGGAGTCTTATCCCCAGCTTCTTGGCAGGGTACACTGTTAAGAATGGCGCTTAAAACCGCCTCCCAGCGTCTCATCGAGAGTCAGGAACTTAGGAGCATAGCATTCATCACTTATTTTTTCAATGTCTGTTCTTACGTTCGGCTATCCGTTTTGTTGAAGGGTAAGTAAAGGTATTTAGTCTCATGGATAATCCCGTTCTCCTCACTTAAAACTCTCCCGAGGTAGAAGACATCTTCGCGCTTGATCGGGACCTTAGTCTCTTAATCTTTCTATCAGTAGTTACTCTACTTCATTCTTAAACTTATTAAACATATCATCACCATTCATTTCTGCCCGCTCAAGAAGGTAGACCCTAGTATACCTAGAGCTTGATCATCTATAAAGGTCACATAATAGTGCTTTCCTTTACTCACTAGTGTTCTTAAAATTAGAAGCTAGGTCGTTGTGAGATTAACTCTGAGTACTTAGGAGTTTGTCTAAGGGGTCTGGGTTCTTGGAAGCCACAGGTAAAACTTGGCTTACACAAATTGGGCATTTGGGTAGCTCGGATGAAGATAAGGCGAGGTATGATGAGCGATTGCATGAGATGTTTAATGGATGCGACATTAACATGTATCTAGTCTAGCATGCCAAATATCAATAGTCACAATGATATAAAGGAAGTAGATGTATTATTATTAATCAAGGAAGTCTGGCCCGTTAGAATAAATAAGCCACCAGCGAGATAACCGCTTTCCCTCTGAGCTACTCATTTCACAGTCAACTGACATACATCGGCCTGAATACAAGTTTCAAACCAACTTTGTTTAATAAGGCACCGGGCAATTTGGGATTTGCGACGCAAAGAAATGGGTACATACAAATACATTACTAAGAGAAAGTGCTTTGAGAGGTGAGCTTAAACTTGAACCTTTCCTTTTGCCCCGAGGAATTCAGCCCGGTGGCGAGTTTCCCGTGAAGGCGCATTCATCGGCCAAACATCCTCAAAGTCACAGAGCGACTCCTTGTTTTTTAAATGGCGGAAGCTCTGTATCCAGCGCCCAAATCGGTGCATTTGCCACGGATTTTGCTTGACAGCGGCCCGGCTATGATGTCATTTGATTCAATGATATTGGCAGAGGCGTCGGCTTTGGCTGAAGCATTGATAGGCCTTGTGTCGGCTTTTGCCTTGTCGTAGCAACTAGCGACCTTTGGCGCCTTCTTGATGCAGGCACTGGTTTGATAGACTTGTTCGATGTTGGCTTCTTGATGCTGCTCTCGTTCGCTTGCCACTTTGCGCTGAACTTTGTTGTTGTTGGAGGGACCACCCGGTTTCCACCAAGTTTGCCTTGGTGAAGTGCGATCTCATTGTCGGCTTTCTCCTTTTGTGTCCCGTTTAAGCGACTTTGTCTTTGAGGCCGGTTGGCTCTTCGGTTACCGTATTTGCCCGATCAAGCTGGACAAGGGTGAAGTCTTCTTCTTGTGTTTCGGTTTGTTCACAGCAATCATTCCAAGAAGGAGAATTTCTCCAACAAAACATTAGCCAAAAACACTTAAATCAAGTTTCATGCCTTCATTGTCGCATCGGTACCGCAGTTTTGAAGACATCGCGACGATCGTAACCGATTTGTTCACCGATCATTTGAAAACCTGGCGACTTCCTTGGCGTATTTCTTCTTTTACGGCGTCATCATTACCATATTTCTCCTCTAAGGCATCCCAAAGTGCTTGGCGGTTGTGAATAGTATATAAGTCAAGCGGGTAATTAGTCGTATTTGTTCGGAATATGGCACCTACTTGATCTTGTTATCTTTATCAAACCTTTTTAGTTAACAGCGTTTAGGAACAACCAAAAGTAATAGAGGAGTAACCATCGAAGGCAGCCGAATGGCCCCGGGGGCGGTTTTTCCAAATATACATGTCGACATCCAAAGCTTCAAAGGTACATAGCGAGTTTTGGGACCAAAAGCTTCTTTTATAGTTGTTACCGTTTCAAAGGTTCCGGTTAGACATGTCGGGAGCAATTTAGATTTGGAAGGCATGGTTATACAAGTTAAGCTTTCAAATTGTAGTTCAGATGTACGGATATAACCGAACGGTGTGTTACCAAACAAAAAAAACCCCACGAGAACCAAAGGGGTACGACTTCGGCGTAATGCGTGGTATGAAAGCCAGCGACTTGAAAGCTTATCCGGCGGGCGGTGGCGATCTACTAGACCGGTAGCTCCCGAGGTTAGCGGCCATTTGCATTCCAACTAGTCGCTCTGGCAAGCGGCTATGAAACCTAACAATTCACCGGCCCAGGGGAAAACAAGCGAAGCAGAAATATGCGCGTGTTGGCCGGAAAAGTAAGGCGGTGAGAACAAAAGCGAAATGCGAAGAGGGGGGGTGAAGAGAGCGAGGAACTTCGTCCCGGCCACGAAGTGGGATCGATGGAAAATTACGATGTGGCTCTCTCTATTTATAGGAGGAAGGAAGAAATTTGGTTTAGTGCGAAGTTAAAAAAAAGCGTTTGTAACAGCCAAGGTGATGAATGCTGTGTATTGATGGTGATGAATGCTTTATTGTATTGATTGTGATGAATCTTTGCATTATGCTGACTACATTCAAATAATCGGATCAAAAAAGAAATAAAGAGTCACCAAAGGTCTCTTTTTTGGCTCGCACGCGGTGCTCCGCTAAACACGAGCACCAAACACAAACACGAACGAGCCAGGAGCAGGCAGAACCCGAGCCGAGGCAGGCGGGCCGGGCGGGCTCGGCAGCAGCAGCGTGTAGTTATTTGTGGTGAAACACATAAAGCTTTGCTTAGTCGTTTTTGAACAATGATAAAGATTGGGTTATTTAAATAGAATTAAATGGTGCTCAAAAAAGCAGTAATGGGGAAAAAGCTAGTAATGCTTTTTCAAATTCCAAGGCATTGAGAGCAAATACTTTTATTATGTCCAATGATACCTACAAAGAGATAATATCCTTTATAAGTCCATAAAAACATCATTTAAAAGCTGGTGGTAATAGGTGGAGTAGCTCGTTGATTTATATCTTGATCTACCCTTATTATTTTTTTGATGTGGGACAGCTCGTATGTGGATGCTTGAATTATTAGGAGCCGAATCTCAATACTCCCCCACCATTTATCACGTTTTTGTTTGTTTGTTTTTTTCCTTTAAACCTAGTTTTTTTTAATGCTCGTGGGCTCACGTCTGAGTGTTAAATTTATGAAATGGGTATGGTGTCGCGACTCGCTTGAAGGAAAACGCGTTTATAAGCCCGAGAACTCACCGTCCACAAAACTAATTGGTGATATGTGGAGTAGGTCATCGGTTTATATAAGTAGTGACTCGCTTATTTTTGATTTAGAACACTCGTATATGAAGGCTCTTAGGGTTATTAGGAATCAAATCTCAACAATTAAGACTCAAACAAATCAAAAGGTCTTTGATTTGAGTTGTTTCACATGATATATGATACTACGAAGCCTTCACTTTTAGTTTAAAATGCTTTTAACTCAATTAATGGGTTTGAGCGGTACATTCATTAATTTTTTAAAAAATCGGTCTTGTCATTTACTTAGAGTTCGATGCGGGGAATATCGTTGGTATGAGTAATATTTAAGTGATCATTTGGGTAATCTAATGGTTCGATACATTCATTAACTTGTTTCAATATCTAATTGAAGATTATGATGATGATAAACTTAAATACAATGTCGAGGAAATATCATATATCTAACAATTGGATTAACATAATGATTTATTTATTATGACCTTGAAAACCAAATTTAACATCATTTTCGACATACGTTAATTTATTACTAACTTGATAATTTTGATTAAAATCAATTAAAATTATATGTATCATTTAATAACACAATATTTGTGGAGTAAGGTTGTTCTACTAACTAGTCGATACGGAAACAATGTGAATCAACCTGCAATAATAATCTTTATCCTCCACTTTATGTTTGAAACATATCGGCAAGATTCCTTTCGACACTCCTGTCATAATCCTCTTTTTCTTCCTTTGATCATTCTACATGGCGTTACATCACAAAATTGAAAGTCTTCAAGCACACTATATAGTGGAAACTTCAAATGAAAAATGCACTTATAATATATTGAATCACAGCCATATTTGTTTAAATATGAAAATAATTTTGGCCAAAAGAGGGATCTGTGTCAGACAGTTATTTTTCGAGTCGATATCAGACAATCGACTCGCACGGTCATAGCCAGAAAGCCGATCGAGGAAGTCGATTCTCGCCACAAAATCTCCGACAACAATCGCCCCGGGTCTCGGCCACGAGGGCCGATCCGAGGCGCTGAGGCGATTTTTTGAGGCGGTTTTGAGGCCTTTTGGCCCGGGTTTTTTATTCGGTTTAGATTTTAGACCTAGGATTTTTGTAGCATATATATATATATATGAGTATTATGAGTCTTAAGAGTGCGTGGAAACACCACCTCAAAAGGCACGTAGCACAGAATTCATGAGATTATTCAAGAGTTCATAGCGAGGACTTGTAATCGAGGTTTTCATGTCTAAGAAAAATAACCACCGAGAAATCTTCTTCTGTAGATTTCGAGTGCCATTAAAGAATATTAATCGCTGGGACGGTAGAATAATGCCTCGAGTCCTCAGAACAATTCTTCCGGTGATTATTAGTGGATCTACAATAGGTCAATTATCTCTCACATCGAAGTAACCAGATAAAACTTCTAAGTATGCTATTTTCACAATTTATTATTTCTATTATTGTCAGGTCTATCACGAGATCAATCCCGTTGATCTTGATAATTAGTATAATTTATGATACCTCACACCATCGTTAATTAGGGTTAAGATCCCGACGTTATCCTCGGACGGGATCCGAAAGTTATCACCACCATGGCGCTAAGCAATAACGCGCAGGATTCCTAACAATCAGACGTGAGCCGTGTCTGACGATTGAAAGGCTATTCGGGGACAGTCAGATGAACGGGTCGGGAACAATGGTGTTACCTCCATCCCACAGCATTGTCCAATTGACTTTTGTTGTACCTCTTGAACTTTAACCGTAGATATTTTTGGTCAGGTCAGATAATACTTGGATGAAACTATATCAATAGAAAATACATTTCAAACTCTTTCCATTGATATATTTTTTATCAAATATTATACAACACAAATAAATATATTTAGTACAAGTTCTCGAAGTTACAACTTATAAAAAAGTGGACAATCTTTTGGCTGCATTTTAGGAGGCGTAGGGACTAATATGGGCGGAAGATGGGATTGTCTCTTGGCTCGATCTCCTCAGCACTATGTTGTCGCTGAGATTTCAAATGCTCATTTCAAGCATGGAAGGTCCTGAAGATTTGTGGTAATGAAACAGCGAATCGCACAACACAAAAGTTATCGCTAAAGATCTTGGTTGGGAAGGATCATCAATTGGGACAGTTTTCTCGAAGAAGTTTCAGGATACGCGACATGAAGTTTTGCGTTTGACAACGTGTTCTATATGGAAGATTAGAGGATTAGATTTTTGCTCCATTCGTTGGACTAATCTTCGTTTAACGATTTCAAAAGGGTTTATGTACTGCATAGTATGATCGCTTAGCGGGGAAGCGTTAAGAACTCTAGCGAGAGATCGTGTAAAAATCATAGGTGAAAATCAACATGGTAGTTTCTTGGATGGTGGTAGAAACGGTTGTCGTGGCAACATGGAGTCTCTCGGTGTTAGAAATATTTTAGTGTGAGTAAAGTCCTAGGTTGAAGCACGGTTGAGATACTCTGAAAGTTCTCGACGTTAACAGACGCAAACCGAAGGCGGTTGTAGCTTATTATCCGGGGTTAACAAGCAGCTGGGCGCGCACGTAGCAGGCTCCCAACCTCTTAAGATTTAGCTAACTCGAAAAATTGATCAAATGAACGCGATACAAGGGAGTTGATCGGCCGACAAGTGAAAAGAAAAAGAGATTCATTAATGACCAATCAAGTTTGGAGGATTTCCAAGGCACATGGTGTAAGATACAGTTAAGGTTTCAAGTGTGTGAAGAAGAACATGTCATTGATTTGAACGCGCGAAAAAGTCTATCAGGCAATGGTTTTGCTATGTCTATTCGAGCAGCTGCTTGAGACATTCAAGGATGTTCTTGGATCAAGACTGAGTCAAGGTTCACTAAAGAGGTTCGAGGATAATGCTACAAAAGTTTAAGACTAAAGAAGTTAAGACAAGATGCCAAATTTTGTCTTCAAATGAGAGTATTGTTAAAATGCGAAGATAATTTAGCAAAAATGTATTTTTCGGAGCCGATATCAGAGCACTGCCCTTGCACCGATCAAAGTATCGAATCGGGAGGAGCAGACTCCCGGCCCCAAAATCTCGGACAACAATTGCCCCGGTCGGCCGAGGGCCGATCCGAGGAGCCGAGGCGATTTTTTGAGGCTGCTCAGGCCTGCCCGTGCCTTATTCGATTCCCTGCGCTTGTACTCCAGGATGATCTGTGTTCTATATAAGGCGAAGTATTACGAGTATTATGAGTCTTAAGAGCGGTGTAAAAACACCACCTCAAAGGTAAATACTGAAAGATAGTAGAATTCATGAGATTTAAGAGTAGTTCACATGGTATACTAGACGGGAGTTTCCATGTTCAGCGAAAAAAAAATACCCACTGGTAGATTCATTTTCAGAGATTGAAAGTGTATTAAAGACATCAATCGCTGGGACAGAGAATATAGCTCTGAAGTCCCGTAAACAATTCTTCTGGAGCACTATTAGTAGATACGCAGTTAGATCGGGATTAACTCTCACATCAGCTGTACGCCAAGATAAATCTTCAGATGCGCTTTATTTCCGCAATTTATTATTTATGTTATTTCCAGTCCGAATTAGTGGGAGATCAATTTTATGGATCTTGTTAATTAATTAAAGAGATAATTAATGATACCTACAATTATCAGACTACGTCGTTGTCCTGAATTCGATTCACTCATCACACTATAAGGCCACAATAACAATATAGGATTTCTAACAATATTTTCTCCATAAAATTCTTTAGTTGCAAGATGACTGTGCCACAAGGAGTCGAAATGCTTGAAAATCGGTTTACATCCCAAATATCTATAGTTGTTAGGAAGAAATAAAGTTTAAAATGCTCCATATTTTCTCCATGAAATTCGCATTTTTTTAATTTTGATTTGAAGGCTTAACGAATAATTACTTTTTGTTATTCCTCACTCTAATATATATAAACTGTCGATAGCTAGTATCATTTAATTCATATGCAATATTATGCTATTATTTTCTTGTTTTTATATAATTTAGTTTTTATATAATTTAATTAAAAAAAAACTTATTCATGATCAAAATTTTATTTCGAAAACGAACTGATTGAGAAAATAAAATGAATTAGATGGTGTCATGCATGTATCAAGTACAGAAGTATAAATGATAGTGAAGGGGATATGATGTCCATCCAAGTTTAACAACACCATCTAGCTATTTAAGGACAAAACACAACTTTTTTATTACTGACATGGATCAAATTCGTATAACATTATTTTAGGGGGAGTAAAATACAACTGAATCATACGGAGTATTATATTCAAGTTTGGACCTTTTTCCTTTACTTCAACTGAACATATATATAGCTCATCATCTTATATGAGGAATGATATTGCATAAATTGGACATATCTTATTAAAATTGAAGCACTGATTGTTTGTTAAATCCAGATCTCCATGACTGGACTAATACACACAACATTTTCTATCTTTTTCTAAAAGCTTTTTTCTATCATCTTATTCTATTCGTTCATAATTTGTTGTCTTCAACCCATCTCTACCTTAATGGACGCAGATATTTTGAGGAGTCTCTTGAATTGCAACCTTAGAGAGGAAGAAACCCTTCCTATACAGTTGGAGGAGTTTGAACTACGGATGGGATTGTAGAATGTGAGGCTAGTGTCTATATTAAGATTCATTCCTTAAACGACAACTTTGTTAGGATACAGGGATTCTCCATGGCTGCCTATGCACGGAATCGGCAAAGGATCTCAGCGTGTTGAGTTCGGGACCCATCCAAGTTTCTTCCCTTCCCCGAAATAAAAGGAGCGATTTCAGGAACGGGTCTGCGGGTTCTTCGATAATCACCTCTTAGTTACTTCAATGATTGAGGCGGCAAGATCCCTAAAATGGTCTTTAGGGTTTATAAGTTTTGGATCTGTGTTGTAGGCTCAAAGGAGTTCTTTAATATGGTGAAGCTAGCAAAATTACAAAGTCTTTCCAAGGTCAGTGGATATAAATGAGCCTGGGAAAGATAAGGAGAAAGACCTTTTTCAAAGGCTGAAACCATTATCTTCAATCAACCTCTTCCGAGAATCTTGAATTTTAGTGCTGAAAGAGGGTTGGGAGCTGGATATTTAGCATATGAAAGACTACCATATTTGTGCTTTCATTGTGGTCTTATTGACATCTAATTTAAATGCTGTCCAGCGATTCCACCGGGTGTAGCCTACTCCAGATATGTTTCTATGTTTGCGGGATTTAAGGCCTCTCGGTAAGTCTTCGCTCAATTCAAACTGAAGTCAGTAAGAGGTATCGGGAAACAATCATTGACCGGGTATTCCGAGGAGACGAAAGGATACTCAAGGTCGTCAGCGCGCCGACAAGATCGAGGTCGCGGCCTCCTAAATTTCCATTTTAAGTCTAAAGAAACCTTGAATAACAAGTTCGACAAAAATTAAACCACATTTATCGGCTAGGCCAACTAGACACACACTCTATGGGAGCTACAAATGGGGCATATACACTTCAAAACTTGAATTTATTCAATTTCAATTTTCAATCAAACGCTAACCCCACAGATGGCATTACCCAGGAGTGAATTACGCCGCATATCCTGCTTCACCAAAATCTCAATTATGACACTATGCGCCTCTCTTTTACCCGAGTCCATGCACCTACTGCATGTACAGGCCAGTGGTTTTAAGTGAAACATCAAAATTCTTTAATTTCATAACACTAAGAAGACAACCCATCGAGATTAAAGAAAGGAGATTTTACAAGACCTTCCACGCAAGAGTAAACTTTTGAAGAATAGAAGTTCGAAGAAGAGGCATCACCCTTTTTACGTTAGCGATGATCAATCATCTTCACTGGGCAAAAGCCTTCCCTTTCCGTGTCGACAAGATACTATCAACATTACCAACTACCAGGTCAGTTGCGTTAACCTACCCGATCACAACAATGAATACTCTCTGGCTGAAATTATCGGTTTTCACACCCCTGAGCGCCCGATCACTAGCCGGGTTAGTGTCTCTAATAAGCTTTGTTTGGTCTTCCTTATAGAGACCAAATTGAGAAAACAGGAATGAGATTTTATCAAAAAGAAAGTAAAGCTACCGACGCACTACACCAGAATCTAGACTTACCTAAAGGGTGGACTAGCTCTCCTTTGGCCAAAATCGTTGGTCATGGAGAGATTAATCTTTCTCCACTCATCATATTGATGCGATTATCACGGAGGGTGACTCCAATTCTTGGCGTTTCATTTTCTTCTATGGCCATCATGAAACTGGAAAGCGGAAATTATCATGGAATCTTATGAGGTTGGTGAATGGTATTTGGATAACATCCCTATAGTTTTTATGGGCTACTTTAATGAAGTGTTGCATTCATGTGAAAATGTCTCCCAACGGCGTATTCGACCAACGTGGCAAATAGATAGTTTCCGCCAAGTGGTTGAAGACTGTGGGCTTGTTGATTTGGGATACTTTGGCTTTCCCTTTACCCGAGTAATAACTTTATCTCTATTTCATAGTGGCATAGCTCGACAGAGCCCTAGCTAGCAAAGATTGGAGAAATTATTATCCAGAAGCAAATGTATTACACCTCACAACGAATACCTCAGATCATCTTCCTGTCCTATTGAATCTCGGCTCACATGTTATTTCGAGGGCCATAACTGTGCTAATGCCCGCTTTGAGGAGGTGGTGTCTCTTGGAAGAGTGTCGATATTGTTCCATGAGGCTTCGAGACGAAGTCTCGAGAAGCTCCATCCGTATTCGTTACTAAGGTATCCATACGAAAGGCATCGGGTCTACTCTGATCGAAGAATGTTGACACGCGGCAATTATCCATTCAAAGTAAAGCGTGCTGTAACCGGATGTCCTTCAACAAGGATTCATAACAGTTACATCTAAGGGACAAGCAATAGTTTTGGCCAAACATATAATGACATTTATCATGTCAACGGTCCAAAGTCTTTGAAGTAGCGAAGGAGATAGTTAACACCGCCTATTTCCAAGCTTTATCGACTAGGAAGTTTCCAACTCATCACGCCTTGTAGGATGAGAATGTCAACTGCATGTACATTTCGTATATCCATCAACTGGCAACATCATTTCATACAAAGCTTTTCACTTCTCAATAGGGTAACACCCCTACCCCCATCGATCATGGACAACTTCTAACGGTGCTTGAGGGGACGCAGCTGAAGCGATGGATGTATGAATTGGGAGGAGGAAATTAAGGCGTATTCTCCATATGAAACAAAGCTTCGGGGCCGATGGAATGTCAGCAACATTATTTAAGCACTACTAGATATCGCTAAGCAGACGCAAAGACATGATACTTCATTACTAACTGGGCGGCGTGTTCTTAAAGAAATTTAATTTTACGCATATGACTTTAATTCCCAAAGTTCTTAAGCCAACTAATATGAGCCAATCTGTGCCTATTAAGCTTGCGGTAACACTATCAAGGAAGTAATTCCAAGACATTGGCAATAAGACTAAAGAAATTTTTACCGTATGTTATCTCCATACATGTGAGCGCATTTGTTCTCAATCATCTCATCACCGATAAGATTTCCATCGCTTTGAAGCTCATCATATTATTAAAAAACAAGAAGAAATAAGGAAGATATATGTCCATTAAACTAGACATGCTCAAAGCATATGATCGCATCGAATGGACTTTCCTGAAAACAATGTTAAATTCAATCTGGGGTTTAGTGCCAAGCCGATATCCTTGATTATGTTATATGTGGAATCAATTACTTATCCGCTTCAGGAATAGGCACAAGCTGAATATATTAAACTAGTATGTTGACTAAGATAGTGACCCTCATCACCTTATTTGTTTATCATTTGTACACGGGGCCTCATTTAACTTATTAAGTGGGCTTCAAAGGGAGAGTTGCAGGATTACATTTGGGGACATAATATGGAACAAGTTTCACATATAATTTTTATGCATGACATACTTCACGGGCAAGTAGCTGCTGTGTTTCTAATGCATAAATAATATTCTAACAATACTATAGATGCGAATTCCATGATCACTACGAGTTGTATAAACAATAATTCACGAGACAGAAAATATATAATGCTCTTCTTCGAATAATAATCGAAAATAGAAACGAATATCATGGGATTAAGATCCCACTCTAGCATCCAAAGGTTACTTCCAAGATTGTCCACATGAAAACCTAACACAAGAAAAGAGGGAGATAAAGAGTTTTTAAAATATCGAACTACTTGAAGAGGCCAAGCAGAAAAATTCAAGTGAATTTCTCCACCTACTAGTCGACCAACACAAGAAAAGAGATAGCCATTTTCACAAAGTGAATACCAAAGTTGAACGAATGTTTTTCAAAAGTGGTTTATATAAGTATCAAAATCTCTACTTTTTAGCCATGAGTAGCTACAAAACTCTTCCACTTCCTCAAAATAGTTGAACAGCAAAGTGGAGTTCTAGAATCCTCTCACTTTTTATCCCTAAAATAAAGACGTTGTTTGTATCATTCTAATTATTCTATTGCATGAAAGATTCGAACTCTTTATCATTTCCTCTATTCTAGTCGAACTAAAGTATTTCCAACAATTGGAAATCGGCCCCAATGTTCTCATGTGTTTTATTTTAAACCCCGAAGCTTATAATTAAACTATGACTCCGTCAGATGCTATTAATCTCTTAGGCTCCTCGATTAATGGGGTCATATACTAATAACGTTAACCGAACATCATAACTCCTAATGTCATATCGAGTATCCTAATACTTATCATTACAATTTAATCGAACGCTTATACCTAACTTAAACTTAAATGAAGTTAATTCCAATAGACAATCTAATCGTTCAACTTAACACTATTTCAAATATCTTATATTTCCAGCAAGGGCCTCAATACAAAAAGCTCATACAATTAAGAGAATTTTAAGTCTATGAGGAACGGCCCTGGGAAACTTGTCGTCATTCAAAATCTACTATTCCTTTTAGTCCTAATGCTGCAACATTACCTGTGAGGGCTATCGGGATTTTAGGTACGCATGGTGTTCCCACCCATGTCAAATATCTAGAACTTTCTACCAATATCGTTCTTCCAAGAAGAATATTCACCTCGCTATCGATGCATTCATACCTAAAGCGACGACCAAGCACTGCATTACTATCAAAAGTAGGTAACAGTATTTCTTTACTTCTATAAGCATAATGACTCACCTACATGATGCAATATTTTAATTTGCATATACATGTCTACAATAACATTGACTCTATCCTATCCAATTGGGTTGCGGAGATCGATTCGAATAAGAAAAATACAAATCTTATCGCATTTAAATCTCGACTTAGCTTGTATCGAATCTCACAGAGCTTGGAGACGGAAGATGTTTTATTAATTCTGGGAATGAGGGATTGTCTTTAATGGATCAAACATCATATTATGTTTGATCCAATAGGAGCTTTCCTTTTTTGTTTTGATACCTCTTGGTTATTATTTGTATTTTAGTTGGAGGTAATTGTGTATAATTTTGAGGATTTTTCTCCCCTTTTTATCAATAAAACTCAACCCTAATTTAAAAATAAAAATAAAAATAAAATTACAAAATATTAATTCATTGAATAAATGAAATCAACTATGCCACCGCTTTTACTTTCCGTCTCTTGGGTGAACCACTCTCGCTTGTAATGGACGATGATGAGGTCTCTATCGTTAGAGACCTCTTCGATGTCACCCTTATCGGTTCAGGCTCCCCCGAATTTATCCTAAGAGGAAAATTAAGCAATGCACGTGAGCCACGCATGCGAAATGCTGCTCGATCATAGGCTAATGCTGCATCTTCTGCTGTATGGTAAGTCCCCAACCATACCCGGGCTCCATTCTTGGCTGGATCCCTTATCTCCGCAGCATATTTCCCCCATGGCCGCCGTCTAACACCCCTATAATGCTTCCCTCCTGGTGGTACCACTGGTTGCTCCACCCCAAATTGTTTAGCTTCCACCACCTTCTCTGCCGGAAGCATAGCCGAAAAGTTGAAATTTTCTGGTGACCAAATAGGGGTTATTGTTGGAAACTGAAAACTTTCATGGGAGCCAGAGCTCATTTCAGGCTCTGTTTTCAAGATGGTATTTTCAAGATTACTAAATTGAAGAAAATCAAGATTGAAAACATCACGTTGCAACATAAGATTTTGTGGGTCGTTAGGGAAATCAACAAGCAAATGATTGCTAACTGAATCAAGAAAAGCTATATCACAAGCATAATTATCAGTATTGTTACTATGATAATAAGATTCCATGGTTGAAGTTGGATAATATTTACTGTCTTGAAAGATGGTTTAAGTTTGGGAATGTTTATACTTCTTTCAAAATATCTCTGAATGATGAAAGCAGTGAATGTATGATATATAAATAGTTTTTTTTCTTTCTCTTCTAAGATTTGTTTCACAGAATTCTACTCTATTTTTACTATTGCTAATTTTAATATTCGTAATCAAATTAAACAAGTTGAATGACATGTTAAGTTGGTTCTAGGAAGCATCAATACGAGCAAAATTGGAGTAGAAGTTCTTAAAACACGTGAGTCAATTGACTAATTTATATATATAAATTCAAAATGACATATATAATAATAAATAAAATTACTCCATCAAATTTTTATTTCAAATGAGTCAATTGACTGATTATGGAGTAGTTTATTCTCCAAATTAACAAATAAATAATAAACTGATTATTGTCTAATTATTAGGCCACCTGTGATACTACTATACGTACATATTTATATATATGCAATGAAGCTCATCATGTTGACCAGCACAAGTATTTTTATAGAAGAAAGTAGAAGAATCTAATAAGAAATCTTATTTTGATAAACGATAGTAATGTAGATGTTTATATTTTAATTTTCCCTAAATATAAGAAATACATTTTAGCGAATGCTAATTAGCTTTAGTAACGCAAACTTCAAAAAACCTTCATTAGAATGTCAATCTTTCAACAATGTAGAAATTGTATTATTGAGCGGATTATAATAATACTTGGCAGTTTCAAGCCACCGTTGTATAAGTTGGAATACAATGAATCAAACCTCAATGATTATTACAACTGATTAGAATTAAAATAACCTTCCTGGCGGCGCGGTAATTTCATTTTAACTATACAACTTAAATAGGACGGAGTATATCGAACTAGAAAAATATGCCAACCAACGACTAAAGGAAACCGATAAGGAGTATTATAAACATGAAACATTATTAGATATGAGAAGATGGAGATATAAATGTTACTCTCTCTACTTCAAAAATATTATCCAATTCTAAATTTGGTGATTGAACTATAGATTTGAAATTTAAATTTTTTCATATATGTGTTCGTTATATAATATTTGATTATAAGAATATATAAAATCTTGGTACTAGCAATATTTTTAATGTATTTACTATTATCATAATAATTTTGATTCAAATCAAAGTTTTATGTATCAATTAAAATTATAAATTTAATTAACTTTTTATAATTGAAAACAAATTGGATAATTTATCTTTTTGTGAAGGAAGGACTATTAGAAAATAAATTCTCTAACACCACATGTTTTGGTAAAAAGTTTGGGTGATGTGCATCGTTCGAACTGCGGTAATCAGATAGGGTCACTTTGGTAATATTGATAAAATTTAAGGATCAAGGATGCATTTTAGTTACATTCTTAAATCAAAAATAAAACCTAGCCAATTCAACTTTTGGTCAACTTTAGATTGGAGCTCTCCGGTGACTTCTTCCTTTTTTCCTCCATCGATACGGCTTTCTTCGGTGGCTTCTTCCTCTCTTCCTCCGATTTCCGAAAGTCTCCAATCATCGACGTCTTTTCTCCTGCGATGTCTAATAAAAAAAGGTACAAATCAATCTAATTAACTAAATTACCCTAAAACCTATCTAAAATAAAAATATTTATAAATCTTTTTTCAAATATTTTGATTATAAATTGAGATTTCGATTATGTTTCTTTTGATTGTGTTTTTTTTTTAAGTTTTACGGAGTATATGAATTTTTATATGTTCAATTGGAGACTGTGCTTTGCAATTTATTACATTTATTGTATATTCAATTTTTTGTTTATATGAATTTATTGAATGATTTGAAGCTAAATTCATTTTATTTTGAATTTTGTGATTTTAAAATTGTTTAAATAAGAAAATGCTTAGGTGATGGTTTGAAATAACTCAATGTCATACCGAAAATTTGCCAATGAATGTAGGGTTTTTGGATCATCTTGAATTCGCTTGAATTATTTAAGTTTTTTTAGTTTTGTATAAATGAACCGGTACTTGTATGTCGCTGATTTATTATATTTTATTTGTATATGAAATTATTTCTTGAAAGATTCTACCTTGGTATTGAACACTCTAGTTTGTTTTTGTTTTTGTATTTGAGTTGGTGGGATTTATGTTGAATTTAATGGGCGGTTTAACTTTATCTACTTTCCTCTAAACTGAGAGCCTTGCTTGGTTTCAAAAAGTCATTAGCTTGTTGAAAGAACATTTATATTTAACAAGATAGATGGAATGATTTTATTAATCTCAATATATTTAGAAGAACATTGTTTATAAAAAGAAAGAGATTATCAAGCTAATTTCCTTCCACAGAAAAAGTCTTCATATTTGAGACATGTTATCTGTTTCATTTATATTTATTTGTCCCTCCTTTCTATATAAGTATTTAAACTGAGTTTCGATTTTATATTGTATCATGTATTAAAAATGGCTTCTTTTGGGTATTTCACTTGTGCTTGATTTCTATATTTTTAGAATCAAATTTTCATAATAACATGTGTGATCTTGACCCTTTTTTGATTTGAGGTTGTACCTGGGGCATCTCATTTTAAGAATTAATTCATTGTGGTATTCACTTGGATGTTGTTTCGCTTGGATGTGGAACTTTCTGGGTACAAAAAATATTTGAATATTTTTGTTCATTCGGTCTATGGATACATAAATATGTGACTAATTTTGCACATTTCGTCAATATGTATCAAAATATGTTAATATTTTTATTCATTCGGTCTATGGGTACAAAAATATGTGAATAATTTTGCACATTTCGTCAATATGTACCAAAATATGTGACTATTTTTGTTCATTCGGTCTATGGGAACAAATATATGTGAATAATTTTGTACATTTCGTCAATATGTACCAAAATATGTGAATATTTTTGTTCATTCGATCTATGGGTACAAAAATATGTGAATAATTTTGTACATTTCGTAAATATATACCAAAATATGTGAATATTTTTGTTCATTCGATCTATGGGTACAAGTACCAAAATAAGTAAACTACAAAAATACATCATCAAATTTGAACAATGATTTGGGAGAGGTGAGAGCAGCATGACTGAAAGGGAGTCTTCTACAACCTCTAATGAAAACTAGAAATAACGCTAAATTGTCACTTGTGCCTACTAGAAATGTCTAGGTGATAGTTATATCCAATCTGGTAAGCCATATATTTCATTGTGTCTAGAAATGTCTAGAAATAACATCATATTAATAGATTCATTATGAAATGAATTCTAATAAAGCCCATCATAACCCCCAATATCACAACGAGTATCCTAATATGAACATTGTCGTACAATCAAACATATATATGAACTTAAACTTAAATGAGTAAATCGGTTGTACAATCCAATTGTTCAACGGACACAATTTTAAATATCTCATATTTTCAACATTAGTATGATGACAAAGTTGTAACAAGTCTTATATGATGGTGACATCATTGAGGATAAAATTAGAGCTTTTACTTCTATAATCTGGTCCAAATTGTTAATTCGTTCAAAATTTTAACCTAATTTATTATCTCATATCGTGGTTCAAAATTTGAATATATATTGGAATTTCTATAAAGAAAAAAATATATTCGAAAAAATTATGTTGGAAAAGTTTATGGGATAAATCATAAATATTTTAGAATATGATTCTCCCTCATATAAATTCCACTCTAACACTTTTCGATTTTTGAGCATCGACTTTGACCATGAAATCATATTAATTTCGTAGTTAAAGTAGTTAAAAAATTATATAAAAAATCCGGTACAAGATATCAATTAAAATAAATAATATTTCAAATATGATGATGTTAGACAATAATCTTACCGAGGGTGTTTGGCTAAGCTTATTTTTAGTCAAATAAGTCGATTTGACCAAAAATAAATTGAAACAAGTGTGTGGCTACTCATTTTAACCTACAACTTATAAGTTGAAAAAAAAATAGTAAATTTTAATTCTTTTTCAACTTTTTTTGGTCCATTTTATAAGTTGGTTTGACCAAATAATTTACTTCATTACCCCTCAATATTTAATTTTATACCTTATTTACCCTTCATTTAATAGTCATAAACATACAATATTTAGTTATTCCAACTTTTTAGCATTTTACTCTTTATTAAAAAAAATATTATATTTGTTGGAAATCAATAGTTATTGGTTTCATTTTGTTGTAACAATTCATTTACTAGTTTAGTGAATGTGATTACATAAACGGAACATTCAACCATAGTAATTGTAATTACTAGTCGGGTTCTCACGATAATACCAGGGGTTATGCCAGATTGCTAGATCTCATGCATAACCGTTATAATAATATTAATGGTCTATTATATTATTATACGGCTGCTATTATCTGAGCCTAGAAGGTCACACACATACAGTGACGTTGAGTTATATTTCATGTATGAAATAAAACAATACTTGCTAAATTGAGAGTTGATTGTAATCAACGAATATTTTCAATTGGAAATTTTACATTGATAGTGTAAAATATAAATTGGATTAGTTGAATTAATTCAATTGTTAGTTGAGCTCGTTAGTAACTTGTTAGTTACTTATTCATAACTTGTTAGTGTTTAATTTACTTAACAGATTAATTAAATTAAATGAGTCGGCTCATTAACTATTCGGTTGGACTGTAGGTTAAATAATAAGATCCTATATATATGAGATTTTATTATGTTAAACACACACACCAAAAACCTAAAGAAAAGAAGCCAAATTTCAGTCCCCCTCCCTAGAGTGCAAAAGATTGACTTTTGCTTTGATTTTTCCATCCAATTGCCCATGTGTTCTAGCAAACTCAAGTATTGGATTCAACCTCTCCTGGTGTGGACCAACTAGAGGCACTATTATTTGGTGCTAAGATGCAATTCAAATGAGGTTTCGTAAAAGATTTTGGTTGTTGTTTATTCCGCTGCACTGTAAGTGTTCTTACTTTTAATATATTGTAATATATTATTTAGATCTGAAATATATAATTAAAGTGGTCCTATTTATATGGTTAGATATAAGATATAATTAAATTTCCTTCAATATTTATAGTCATAAGATATAATTTTTTGTTATAAATATTTTTTATTCTTTCAAATATTGAACTACTAATTTATTTACACCATAAAGATAAAAAAAAGTGATATATAAATAAGATGTCCTTATAAGTCATTTTATTCTTTCAACAACTTAAAAAGATTCTCTATCAACTTATAAGTTATTGTTATTCAAACATGTAGAAAAAAATCTCATTATAAGCTATATTAGCCACACAAATCAAAACAAATTTGACAACTTATAAGTGATCTAATTATAAGTTACATTGTCACTTATAAATTGGTCATTAATAAATTAAAAAGGCCCCACTATCATATAACCACTATTAAACTGACAAGCTATTCATTAGGTATGCATTGATCAAAGCATGATGAGGAGAAAGGGTTATTATTAGTACTGAATTGTATCAATATAAATGATTATTTTGATTAAAAGTATTGTTTTAAAATATTTAGTTGAGTTGGATAAAAGTATTTTTTTACTATCTCTATACTTTTATTCCTATAAAATTTTCTTTTTTATTTTAAAATGTATTAATTACTTCTAATTACCAAAGTTAAGAAGAAAAAAAATACGTACATCATTAGTAAAATATGTTTAGACGACTAAACAAACATTTACTTCGTATGATACGAGTAGTGGAGGAATTGGGGGTATGGAGGAGTAGTCGTCCCCTCTTATTTTTCAAAAAAAATTAAACATATTTTCAAAAAATAACTATAGTTATTCTTTTAAAAATTATGTTGTTAGTTACTCCTAAATTTTTATATTTTTCCTTATAAATATGATATCAAGTAATATGTATTTTTATATAAAAGTAATGGTTCAGCCGATGAATTAGAGAGTATAATAATGTCATCAACGGTTACTTCCGCATGGGCAGCCGCTAAATTCCAAAAAGTATGCACGTGACCAAGAAGTGATAAGATTCTGATTATGATGATTTGGTCCCAAAATGGTCATTCCAACGGGCCGGGGGATAACACCTGTGTAAGAGTAATAAAAGTGGATTATTTCACGATATTAGTAGAATACATATTACACGGATAATATAATTTATACGGAGTATTATATTTCTCGATATTTATGTGACGTTTTATTTTTCATACGATGTCAAATAAACAGTGCTCGTTTAATGTTAAATATGACCTTTTACATTATTATTTATGTGACTTTTTTTTTGTTTTAACAAATAAAAAAATCTTTAGAAGTGTCGATATTCAAAACTAATTTAAGGGATAAATTGATCCAAAGTGTCGGGAGTTTCATTTGATGTATGTTAAAAATTATTAAGCATCATGCTTAAAAGGTAATGTTGGTAATTTCACATACATTTTTAATATATATTTTATAATTTCAATGTAATTTTTATATTTTTTAATATAGCTTTTATAATCGCGATATACATTTTAACTAATCATGGCAAAATATTTTTTTTATCTAAATAATCATCTATTTTAACTAGTTCTCTTAACCCGTTGTAGTTTTTAAACAAATATATATCCCCTCTCATTATTGTCAGGTAGTTTTCTTGTTTTCAGTTTATTGTGAAATAGGCTCCACATATTTTATATCTAATTAATTAGTAAATAATAACTGGTAGCGAAATCAATATAAAAACTTCATTCCTTTCAAAATACATGATCATCTAGAAATTTTTATTTTTCTGATAGTTGATTGTTTCTGATTTTAATTTACATTTTCTGATTCTGATAGTATTTTACATTTCCGTGTAGGCTGCTACGTTTTCGATGTAGCTTTTTATAATTTCAATATAGTTTTTTATAATTTCTTATGTCGATTTTCATATAAATAATTATCTATTTTGAAACTTTTATCTTTAAGTATTTTCTATTGATAATATTCTATGAATAATGTGCATGATTATTAGCTAGGATCAATAACCTCAAAGTAATCAATACACAGATGATGTGACCATGATTTGATTGATAAATTTCATATTATTAAGACGATTCATCACCAAAGATGATTTTATAATGAATATGTGTTTGTTATAGCAATGCGATGCAGGAAATTAGGAATTAAGTAAAAGGCTGAAAAGAAATAACAAAATTTACTAACGATATGCAAACAACGTTTATTTGGATTAATTATGAGCCATCAATTTTTTTACTATAATAGACGGAGGAACAAATTACAGATTTGTCGAAATTTGAGGTAATCTTCTTAGAGTTTCTAATCTTAACTTTATTTGGTGCAGAACTATTAGAAACCTCAAAACCCTTTTATAACATCAATTATTGAAATTAAACTTTTATAGTTTTTATATAGAACTTAAGCATGTTAAATTGAATATTTTTAACAGGTGATATAGTGGATTTGCCCATTCCAATTATCAAAGCAAGTTGAGGCTGTATTTATTGTCAACTGGCACGGTGAGCGGTCATTATCTTATCCTAATGCATATATTAAGCAAGAGTGTGTTTTTTACATGAAGTGGCTAAGATTGGACAGCTTTATTATTTAAAAATACTTAATATAACCAATTCTAGAGTTCGATTTTGAATACAGAGTAATTATTAAGTAATTTTTATTAAACAAGATAAAAAATAAATTACTTGCCAATTTTTTTTTAAAAAGAAATGGTTACCCAATACAAAACAATGACGGTTAGATCTAATATAGTTAAAATAAAACAGATGATGCATTAAATATTTCCTTATCATCTATTTAAGAACAATAACTAAATATTTCCATAACAATCTCAATTCCTTATACACTTTTCATATGTTGGTTTTTTTTAACTATTATATGAAATTATATTCATTTATTTTATTATTTACAATACTCAAAACAATAAATATAAAGTTATATCAAATAAAAACATTATTGAGAAAGTCTCAAATATAAGCGTGATAAATGTTTCACCTATAAATTTTGAGAAAAAATTATGATTAGAAAGACAAGTAAAAAGGAATGGAAGGAGTATGATAATATTTTTTACCTTTTTGTGTTGATTTACTTTAATATTTGGAATATACTGTATGTTTGATTTTTTTGAGATCTGATGTTAATGCGTTTAAGATTCTTTCTTATTTTAATTTCTTTTCTTTATGTACATCTTCATTTTAATTTTATTGAGAAATTTATTTTAGCAATAAAAGGCTCTATGTTGATTATATTTTAACCTTATTTATATAATACACAAGTGTTTAGTAGTATGTAGGTATTATCTGATTTTAATAATCTTTTGATAAAATTACAAAGTTCAACTAATAAATTATAATTTTAGAAATAGGATTCATATTCATTGAATAAAAGCTTCTCATTTAAATTAAAATGAAATAATATCTTAATTGTAATGGCTGCCGACTCTTAATGCCAATAATGGAACCGGATTTCTTTTTTCATTTTCTCATTTGCAACGACTCTTAAAACTAACCGTATTCGTAGAACTGATCTTTATAATAATGTCGGTAGAGAGCGGATTATTGATGGAGAATTGTTGGTTTTTAGTTTTATGTATGCAATTAAGGAAATTATTATTATTATTATTATTATTTTTTAAATCATGGTCATTTCTGATGAGAATCGAAGCTTCGGGGCTTGAAGTCCTTTGGGCATCTCTTAACACGAAATAACCCGACCCGGTTTAATTAATTAAAAATCGAGTAATTGGTAATTCGACGTAATATAATAAAAACGGGATTCGGGAACGTAATTGTTATCAAATAGCGAACTTAAATTATAGGGTAAAAATTTAATTGGAAAAGTTGATTACGATTTTACGTGCGGGTTTAAAAGAATTATGTTCGTTAGCAGTGAGCAGAGATCTTGTACATTAATAGGCTTTTTTTTTTATTTTATGGAAATTTCAAATCGCTGACAAAAAGCAAAACCATTTAAAAATAAATCAGCCTCTTTTTCAATTAGAAAGAAGCTAATCTTTCTCTTTTTAAACTTTGATAAATCGTCGCTTGAATCTAAAATTCAAGAAAAATATTCAATCTTACCGTAAAATGCTTATAAAATCGTTTTAAAGGTATGAAAGTCTTACGTCTTTTTGAGTTTTTGGAGAATTTCAAAATTTAAAAATTTAAAGGGTTTGAATTTAATAACTTCAAATTATTTAAATTATGATCTTTGGGCTGCACAGATTAGTGCCGTTGTTAATGGAAATAATTGATTTTTGTTAATTTTAACAATTTATTTCGAAATTTTATATATTAATTAAAGATTCAGATTTTTATGTTAAATATGTTTAGATTTGAATGTTTATGATTATAGATATAATAATAAAGTTTTTCCAGTAATATATTCATGAGAAAATATTTATTGTCGGATTTTTATTAATTTTTTTTATATAATTTCGGATTTTTGGTAGAAAATAGAAATAAATTATAATTTTGACTTTTAAAATAAAACTAATATTTTTATTGTGTTTATTATTGGATTTCAACCAACATATAATAATCTTAGAATTTTTGGGAAATGGTTACTATTTTTTTTTATTTATTAACTAGAATGAAAGATTTTAACAAAAGGGTGAGAAATTTTATGATTGTAATTTAGAAACTGAATTTGTATATTTTTATATGGGGTATGTTTGGACTATAAATAAAATATTAAATTTTTTGGAGTTTGTTTGATATTTATTTTGAATTATTGATGAGTAAATGACTAGTTTTGGGAGTTAATTGAAATAAATCAGATTTTTATACATAAAAATATAAAACTGATTTTATTAAACTTTATAGTACATTTTGGACCTATGATAAAAAATATTAGAATTTTTGGACCTATTATGATATTTACTTAATTTTATAAAGTATTGAGGATTCCTTTTAAAATAGTTATACTTGATAGTTATGAATAATTACTAAGATACATTTAAAAGTAAGGAACACCTAAGTTTGATTAAATAGATACGAAATATAATTAAAGTATGACTCTAAAGTATTGATGGAAAATGTCTTATTATATTATTTTAGGAGTTGGACTTTGAATGGGAGGTTGTTTTGGTAAACGTGTTGGTAGCCTTGCGCTAGTGATGGTACTAACGCACGGTGGGGATGTATCTCCTTGGTGTTGGTTCCTTACATTTAGTATTTGCTGGATTGATGTTCTTTATTTGTGTGCTTGTCTTGTGGTGTGTTTATTAAATTGTTGGTAGATGACATCGTATTTGGGGCGATATCACTGCGTTGAGGATCTGGTATTGACTCTGAACTATTTTGATTATAATATGTAGGCAGGTATAAACATGACACATGATTTATTGTTGTTGAGATGTCTTTGTAGTTAATTGTGGCGTGAAGCTGTCTTTGTTGAACTTTTGGTAGAGTAAATGTGGTCTCGTAGCAGTGGGTCTTGAATTGTGTGTTAGGGGTTGAGTCGAGTCGCGTAGAGGGAAACGATTCGATCCCATTATGGGCGATTGGGGTATACACACGAACCATTGGATACTTTTATGTTATGGATGAT
This sequence comes from Lithospermum erythrorhizon, assembly GCA_019722365.1. Lineage (NCBI taxonomy): Eukaryota > Viridiplantae > Streptophyta > Magnoliopsida > Boraginales > Boraginaceae > Lithospermum > Lithospermum erythrorhizon. Next base: position 15,122 of record JADFUC010000422.1, on the reverse strand, counting down.
TGAGATCTTTTTATATGTGTGACCTACGGAGATCGTTATAGCACGTTGTGGGCATATGTGACGCTTTTTGGGTTGTTATAGCGTATAATCGGGCCGTTGCGTTTGTATGTGGGCATTGTTACGTCGTATTAGGGATGTCGGATCGGTGTTTGGTATTATTGCTTGTGTTGATTTTGTGGACCTTCGGGTCGTGGGGCTTGTGTAATATGAGAAGGGTGTGAGATTTACTTTTGCCATATTGATGAACTGTTTGGACTTACATGTTACTTTCAAGTCCTGTATTCACTATATTTAGATCTTACGTTTTATTGTGCCTGCTGTTAATATAAACTGTCTAATACTGAGTAGGGTAAGCGTTGTGAAGAAGCCCATTTGAGTGTTTTTCTTGTGTGTGTACATGCTAGTTTTATATATATATATTCTTGGGTGAGTTACACCTTACGAGCAGCTCGGGTGTAATGGGTCGCTTGCTTCAGTGATAAGTTTAGCGCGGCTTGGTGACGCCGAAAACTTCGGGTTGGTAATTCTTTGTAGGCGGGCTGTTGACATACTGAGCTTCCGTTGTTATCCTTTAGGTGGCCGGCGTGGTAGCTGGGGATCCTCGGCTTGATCATTTTATTTTAAATGCTTGCTCGAGTTTGAGTCGTTGTTTACTCCGGTTGTGGGTGATTTATATTATGAATGTATTATTGAACACTCTGTTTTTTTATGTCAACAACATGTATCGAATAAAGTGATGTTGGGTTAGGTTCGCCCGCGATGATCTCCGTTGCGTATGGGCTGTTTACTTTCTTCTTCCAAAGCATGCCATCAGGTCTTTTTTTTATTTATATCATCGTTGGGCGGCTCGGGTATCGTTTCTCTTAGCGAGTGCAACACCGAGGCGGCCGACTCGGGCGGTCGTTACATAACTTGGCCCAGGCCGTTTGATGTTCTCGATGTGAGTAGGAATTATGATTGTATTTATGTAATAAACATCATGATTGTTTGTCATCCCTAGCGAGAAAAAATTTGCTTTAAAATACTTGTCATTTTGAAATTTCAATATAACATTTAATTGATTTTTCTTTTAAATCCTATTTAATATATATGTAATAAAAAATTTAATACCAATATATTTATTAAATTGTTGTTTGATTCATCAATAAGGAATATATTTATAAAATGTTATCCATTCTTAATTAATTTTTAATTTACGTAAAAATAGTTAGGATAACTACTAAAAATTCGGAGAGAGAGTATGAGAAATCTGTTCAAGCTATAATTACAATGTCCAAACATTTCATGAAGGTCATAATAAATGCATGTTAAGAGGACCAATAATAGATCATAATAGGTATATATAGATCACTGTAGAAATTTAATTCATGAAGTTGTATGTATTAAAAGAAATCCACACATCCTTATATATTGGTACAAATTAAATTTTGGACTTCTAAATCTTTAGAACCTCTTAGCACTTAAATAAATTTGATGTTAATATCAATTGAAATGGATCCAAAAAATTTCAAAAGATATGAAATGTTATTATTATTATTATTTGCATATTAGTTATAGTAATAATTTGAATATTATCAAATTTAGCATTAGTTCAAAATAAAAAATTTAAATCTTTATAAAATTTATTCATCTTCATAAGTGCATATGGACTATTCATATTGGCCTATATATATCACTCTATCAATATTACATAGTTCATTGATTAGGATTCACCTATAAGATTATTTTGAATTATTAGCAAGCAACTAGTCTTTCTGCTGATTAAGACTTTTATTTAATCTCTTTAGTCAGAAGAAATCTATATGAGACTGGGCAACTAAAATGTAGCTGTAAGCCTATAATCATGTTTGACTTTAGTCTTGTCTACTCCAAATATATTGGCCTTAGCGCTTAAATATCATGGCTTTCTGAACAAATATCTCCGTTATTCCAAATATTTTAAGGAACGTAACAAATGTAAACATGAGAGTCGAGACAGATGTAACATTTCGTCAATCAGACAAAGAACATTAACATCTAGGAATAAGTATTAAAAAGAAATGTACTCCTATATTTATCTAAATAAAATTTATATTTCTTGTCTGGAGCCATCTTAGTCTTCACCAAAGCCGCCAAGTGCATAAGCCTCTGATGGACCTGTGGGGGAAATTAAAGTTAAAGAACCAGTCATGAAATTGTACAGGTCACAGAGTGAGCAAACTCATGTTGCCTCAAGTTCCCGGCCATATTATGTAGAAATTTTTTCAACATAATAAAAATGGTATTTAAGATAATAGACGCCTCAGCTCCAAGAAATCTCATTTTAATATAGTAATTAAACTTTAAATTAAAATAATTGATGTTTAAATTTTGTAATTGAGCTTTGCTTAATTAATTATTAATTATTTAAAATATAAAATTTATATAAATTGGATTAAATGCTTTTAAAATATTTTAATAATAATAATTTTTAATTATTTTAGTAATATAGTTAAAGTAATTGAAGATTAAGATTCTGCACTGGATATGTGAGAAAGTTAATTGTTTTGGGTGGAAAGGAAGTATTTTCTGGATTTCTATATCTAAGATTTATTATACTTCAATTAAGATGGATGTAATTAATAAATTTTGAAACATTAAGTGACACAAGTTACTTCAATTTTATGCGAAAATTGAACTCATTGTCCATTGATTTACCTCATCAAATACAATATACCGCATGAAAACTAACGAGTGTCAGGGACCAAGATTGTTGCATAAATTATTTTAACATTGTAGTCACTAATAAGTATCTAACCCATTCATTTAACTTAAAGTAGAAAAAAGTTACTCCATATCAATTATCAACCAATCAAAATCTCTTTGGTTCTTAGTCTATCAGCAGCAGAGTGTAATTGAGGGAAGGATTGGAAACAATTATTTGCATTAGAGGACAATTAAGAAGAGAATTGGATAAATTAATTGAATTATCCTAGATATTGTATGACAAATAGGGTTTATTTTATCTTTTATTTCATTTAACTCCACTTAGTTTTTATTTTACTTTTTTGAGATTATAATTTAATAAAAATTAAATTTTGTTCATACCAATATTTTTTATTTTTCGAGATCTATTAATAGAGACTTGATTTGTTTTATTTGGCTAATAAAATTTTAACACATTTTTCAAGGTTATATATGTTATAGTAGTATTGAGGAAAGAAAAAGTAAATTATTTTTAAATTGTAAAAGCACATTTGTAGAGTGTGAAATATAATAAGAATATTTGATGATGTGATGCAAAAATAATATGATGTGGAAAGAGATAATTATTTTTTGAATTGTCTCTGTTGTTGTGAATAGTCTTAGGATAATCTTGTGTTATGTATATATCTTAAGCATCATCGCTTTATGCGATTATCTTGATATGGTTGATATAATTTATAAATGTTTTGATTAAAAAATTATAATAAATGACAACAAGAGTGAAATTGACATGTATGTTTTATAAGCCGTCACCAACATGTGGAAAATAGTTAGGTATATGAATATGTTAGATATATGTGACTCGATTAGTCAATAATATCTTTTCACTCCAGCAATGTTTTTCTGCAAACCAACATGAAAATATTTTGTTGAGAAGATAAAATAAATTTACATGATGTTATCCAATCATTTTAATTTTTTAATATCTTAGTTTCTTCAATTTGTACTCAATATCAAAAATTGAATAAGATCCATTTTTATCCAACAATTTGTACTCAATTTCAAAAATTGAAGAAGATACATTTTTATACAATCTTGAACAGAAGCAAACTCTACATTTAGCACCAAGTAAGCTGAAAAATAAACTATGCCACTACTCTTTTCCTCCTCTTCGGTGACCCACTCTCCGACGATGGCGAAGCCCTCTTCGATGTAATCCTAACCGGCTCAGGCTCATTGGTATTTATCCTAAGTGGGAAGTTAAGCATTGCCCTTGAGCCACGAATGCGATATGCAGCTTGATCATATGCCAATGCAGCATCCTCTGCTGTATGGTATGTCCCTAACCATACCCGGGCGCCATTCTTTGCCGGATCCCTTATCTCGGCAGCGTAGTTTCCCCATGGCCGCCTTCTGACTCCTCTATAATGCTTATCTGCTGGTGCCAACATGGTTGGGATTATGTTCTGTGGGGATACTTCTGATCCTGGGGGTGAAATGGCCGAAAATTCAGAATTTTTTGATCCAGAGCTGATTTGAGGTTCTGTTTTAGTCAGGGTGTTTTCAAATTCACCTGATTGAAGCCAATCATTGATGAAATCACCACATAATATGTTATCTTGCTGAATTTGTACCCCTGAAGAATGCTCAAAGCTTTCTGGTGATGATCCAACACTGATTTCTGGTTCTGTTTTAATGATGGGGTTTTCAATATTAGTAGATTGAAGCCAATCATTGCTTAAAACATCACCTAGAAAAAGAAATTTTCTGGGTTATTATCTGCTAATGGAACCTCAAAATCATCAAGGAAGTGTTGTCTGATAGAATCAAGAAGAGCAATATCAGAGGCATATTGATCATTATTGTTGTAACAAAATGCCATGTTGAAGTAGTATAATTGTTGTCTACTTAGTGTTTTTTGTATCTATAGTTTTTTTGTTGAAACTTAAAAGAATTACAGCAATAAAAGGTGTTCAAAATAGAAGTGGATGAGTAGAAAGGTTCAAAAGACAATTTCTATATATAGGTTACTCGATAGATTTGGTTCACTGAACTTGAATCAACTTGTATAATTTTAATACTAAGTCTTTAAAGTATAGATTTAAATATTAAAACCATGTGGGATGGCACTTGGCAGTTATTATGCTCTGTTGGTTCTTGGAAACGCTGCATTACAGTAACAATTAGATGTTTTCCACACGTGATGAATAAGAAAACGGAATTAGTAGAATTAATCATTAGTGTATTATACATATAAAAAAATACATTATCCATTACAATAATATCTGTATGGTAAGACTCCACATTCATCAGATTATCTTTTTTAAATAATAGTAGTAATTAGTTTGGTATTAAATCACGTTTTATAATATGTGTTATTAGCAATCGTTTTTTATCGAATCTATTTCTTAGATATATCTTTATCTTTATCGACTTTGATATTTATTTTTGTTATATGTTCATTTATTATGAATAGCAGCGATGTTATTTTTAGGTCACCAGAAACGATTCTGTAGCAGCATTGATTATTGAGCAATCGAAAATCCCCAATTTGATGTCTAAGAACTATAATTCCCCGATTTAGTATAATGGTAACTATGATGAACCATAATTGATTAGTCGACAATTGAGAAGCGATGCGAGATCCAGTAGTGTATGTTTGAGGTTCGGGAATCGCCTTCCACTGCTTAGAATAGTTTATTAAACTTGAGCCGTCTGATCAATCGGCTAAGCTTGATAAGCCCACTACAGTAATCTTTATCAATTTAGCATAAAGTGTTTGATACGATTTACGATATTTATAGGAATAGGATCTTTTTCTTAGAATAGGATCTTTTAATCTTTAGCAACAATTATCAATAAATATAATAGAATCCTCTTCAATATGTTTCGCAATGTGATAGAGTGCTTGGTCGAATTCTTGATCATCTGGCCATGTATGATTTGTGTTGTATTATTAATTCTTGAACACGGCAATTCTCCCCGCTTCTTAGCATGAAGGGAGTACATTAAGATTGCTTTAATATTGTTGTGCGTGGTCGAGGCTGAGACGGCGCATCATGGCCGATGAAAATTAATGTTTACTTTGTTCGGCGCCTTGGTGAGTATCGCCAGAACCATTCTCACGGTGTGTATTTTGTCGATAAGTAGTGCTTTGACTCGATATCTCCACGATCGATGGTACTTGATCTTAATGTGTTTGGATGCTTGAGTGTAAGAGTAGAATTCTTATTAGTATATCGCTTTGAGAGCTCCTTGTAAGATGGTGGCTTGTCTTGCTTGGTCTGATTCCTTGAATAGGTTCTTTATTGTAGCAGCTCTTTCCACATTACGCAATATGTGTATTACGCACCATTTGGTAGGCGTAGCGGTACATACGCAGCACAACGCATTATCTCGGCGAGAGCTTACCGTCAGTAACACGATGTTGATTTAGAGTGAATCATTATCACTTAGTAGATGCAGTCGGTATAAGGAACATTAGTGTACTTCTTGGTTCCCAAGCAAATCCTCATTTGCTTGAGTTCCGCTAGTATCTTAAAAGATCCATTCACACATTCGATGTTCTTGCACAGATTAGCGAGAGAATGCCTTGCTAAAATAGCCCCATTAAATGCAATATGCGGCACAGTGCAGAGACCGTTGCGTATATCAACTCCATGGCGAAGTGTAAAGGGACCTTAATGTACTTGATGTCATCTTGAGTCTTACAGGACTTCTTTTTAGGCTAAATGTCGAGGTGTGTTCCCGATTGAGACAAACTGCGACTGCGTGTCATGTGAACCTCTTGCATGCGCATAGATGTATGCTTTTCTTAGAACAACAGTGCTTCCACTTCATACATCACTGATGATCTGGCTCAAGTATATGATTTAGGCTCATAAGTCTTCGTCTCAAAAGCTTTGTTGAGTTCATGCTTTGAAATTTACTTGATCTTTGGTGATCCTTCCACATGATAAGCATGTAAATACACGCTATAGCATTAGGATGATAGTGTTATCTGAGTGGAATCTTTAATTGACAGGTAATCAACAAAGAGTTTTCTTGAATCCATTTGCTTCCATAAAAGACTCAAACTTGATGTACATTTTGCTGAGTGCTTGTTTAGTCAAATGAAACTTTCTGCGGTTACAAGCAATTTCTTGCCTTCCTTCCCAAAACCTAGGGTTGTTGCATATATATATGTCCTACTTGAAGATCACCGTGGAGGAAAGGCTATGCTAACATCCGTCTGTTCAATTTCAAGTCATATCTGTGACGATCAGTACTAGTCCCGATTGAAGTCGCTGCCCGACTCTTGGAGGGAAGTATCTCCTGAAAGTCACATTCATGTCTTTGTGCAAATCCACTTCTAGCAGTCTAGGCTTTGTATCTAGGTACTTGACTTATAGATCCATCTGTTTTCAATAATTTGAAGTTATCTTGTTTGTCGCAGTATAAATGTATGGTTCTTGTTCGGAGAGTTCATCTCTTAACTTCCATGCATTGCCGTCCGTTTTTCCTTTTAGGTACTATCGATAGCTTCTTGATAGTAGAGTGGTTCTCTCCCCATCGAAAGTAGGAAGAGCATATTCATTGGGAGAAATACCTAGAGGAACTAGTTAACTGGAAGATCTCACAACTTCTACTGGAGTGTTTGATCTTGTCTGTGTGTTTGTACATGCGGCCGATTGGTGATTGTTAAATCTACCGATTTTCTTCGGGTGTCGATATCGGTAGAAGTGTGATCGTTGTCGCTGTTATTGATGATAGGCTCGGGTAATGATTTATGCGAGATCTTGTGATCAATCTGCTTATATCGTCTTGCCGGTTAAGCAAGATCATCATTGTAATTACCTAGCTTTTCGAGGTTTATCTAGGTCTTTTACGGTTTGATTTTAACTGAGCATCGCATCCTACACTTCTAATGAATCTTTTGTCGACGGATCATACAACTTATAGCTAAACTTTTCATCGCTAAGCTAGAATTCTGTAACTTAGACTTGAAATCAAGGCACGTTACTGCCGTCTTTAGGAGCATTAATGCGTATCTTTATGCGGCCAAATGTTCTTAAGTGTTTATAGGATACATCCTTTTCAGGACCATGTCTTACCGGTGTCTTCCATTTTAGTGTTGTACTAGGTGACAAGTTTATAATACGAGCTAACTGTACTAATCTTGCTTTGAAGTGTCTTGGAAGGCGCGTGTGATAACATACATCTAATCTTCTCTAATTTAATCTTATTCATTCTGACCCACGCGTTATCTTTGAGGTATTTAGGGAACAGATTGCTCATGTCTAATTCCTTTAGACTTACATTAGCCCCATCAAATTCTCGATGTACTCGCCCCACCGTTATGCGTCTAATGCATTTAAGTACTTTGCGATTTCTCTTTCAACTAATTGATGAAGGTACTTAAAAATTTAAATACCATGATCTTTTGTTTTTAATGCAAAGATCGAGCAGCTTCTTTAAGTGATCATCGATATAAGTGACAAAATAAGAGAGTTACCTCCCATTCTTCCACTTTCATAGGCCCTGAGACATCACGAGTACATAAGCTACAGAATTCTTGACCTTCGCTGTGAGCTTTATTGAATTTGATCATGTGTTGCTTTCCACGTCAAAAGCGATGAGTCTGATCATGATTGGGTCATTGAAGGCAATTAGTGACTTGTTTTGTGAGAGAGAATACCAAGTCGCTAGAACTCATGTGGCTTTATTTTGTTGTGCGAACATCTACGTGACCCTCTTGCATTAATTTCACCTTTTTGTACTTTGAGTTTAGCTTTGTGCGATTATTACCCGTCCTTGATTCCTTGACAAGCGTTATTGATCCATACGTAATCTCCATTGTCCGTTACCAAAAGATGTTATGATATCCTTGCGTCATACGGAAACACGCAGAAGATAGAAGACTTCGTCCTAAAGTCGGGGAATGTGTGTCGCGTCAGCGGTGTCCCGACTTTCATTTGCGGTTTTTCCGCAAGCATACTTCCAGTGCCTTGATGGTTGAGGTGCGGTATTTTTTCCATGCTGCCGATTTCAAAATTTCCTTCTTCATAGAGGTGGCCAGAAAGAAGTCGCTTATTTGAGTCACGTGAAGGAAGCTCACGAGTACACAATCGATCTTACTCCGGCGTAAGCGTACATGTCACTCCTCCAGCGACTACAGTAGGGTCCCGGCTTTCAGCGATCTACAATTTACAACGTGTTTGTTTCTTGACCTTTCGCCCGGCTTGATCTTTCTTGAATAGTAATACTCAGATTTCAGTGTCCTTTCTTGTTGCGGTAATGGCATGTGTCTTCTTTCTTGTTCGAGCCGATTACCACTTAGCTTTAGGTTTAAGTGTTTAGTCTTTTTCTTTGCTAAACTTCTTTCATACATCTGTAAGAGTTTAATGTTGTTTGTGATATTGTCTTTTGATTTTACACTATCTCTTCTTAATTTCTTCATTCATGATGGAATTACAAACTTGCTCCTTAGGCAAAGTTCCGTCGAGGTCTTGAGAAGAACTAAGGGACACGAGTTTCCCGTGAATCGGGCGGTGAACTGAATCCTGGCACATTACCATTCTTGAAGTCGGTCCCACATGGGCTGAGTTATTGTAAATATGTGTTCTACTTGGTTTAGATGCTACGTTGAGAGCTCTCCCGTCAGATATACCGATTTGCCTAATTACTGTCGAAGCCTACACTTTGTGGCCATTAACCTCCTACCATCTGAAGCCTTGACTTTCTCCAACCGTCCATGGCGATAATACTTATTTATCGGCAGCGATGGATAAATACATATCTATATAATCTCTTATATAACTTCTGCGTCTTATCCGATTAAACTCAATTCATGCAACGTCGTATTAGGTGGTGAATTCACAACTTCTTGATGGAATTACATGAGTCTCTTGTATATAACCTATCAGCGTCTTGGTTTTCAGTCTTGATAGTTGTTAGCGATTAGCATAACCATCATTGGCTTCTCAGGCCTCCACGTGATGTTGTTTAACACATTAACTCTTGATTGATTGTTATTTTAAGATTCTAGGGTAATTCTAACTATGATTTGATTATTCGAAACTGTCGAAAATCCCCCGATTTGATGTCCCCAAGAACCCTAATTCCTGATTCCCGGAAATATAGCGATGTATGATGTAGTACTGGTGATTAATTAAATGATTGAAGCGTCTGAGATCGATGGTGTATGTTTGAGTTCGAGAATCGCCTTCCCTCTTAGAATAGTTTATTAAGCTTGAATGTCTGATCGATCAACTTCGAAACAATAAAGCCCAACTCCAGTAATCCCAACTTCATCGATTTCGCGTAAAGAGTGTTTGTCACGATTTACTGACCTATTTATGAATCTGAACTTGTTTCTAATCTACTAGGAATAGGATCTGTCTTACTTGACAATTACATCTAACAAATATGTCAAATCTACTGAACTATGTTTCTAGTCTTGATAAATTCTTGAATTCATTCTTGATCATTACACTTCATGTATGATTTGTGTTGTGTTCTTCGTTGCCTAAGAACTAGCAGGGAAATATATCAAGTATTTTTATAATTAGAGTGGATATTATTATTTACCCCTGTTATAGAAAACTGACAATCCGTCAAGTGACCTATAACTAGAGTGGCTATTATTATTACTATTTCACCCCTTATTATGGTAAACTGGCAACTTGTCAAGTGCTCTATAATAAGTGTGGATATTATTATTTCGTGTGGAGGTTAAAATGCCATGCTCGTGTTATTTACTTACTAATTATGTGGAGGTTCAAATCCCATCTATCACGAAAGATAATTTCGAGTAGTGATACTAACCGTTATACCTTGTGGAGGTTTAAAATCCCCATTTATATATAATATCATGGACATAAATAAAATTACTCGAATAAATTGGACATAAATAAATTCATAAATAATTCTATTTATCTTGGACATAAATAAAATTCTCCTGCATTTGCATTATAACATCATGAACATAAATAAAAATTAAAATCTTCATTTTTATATTGCGTATATTATTGATAAATTTCCATACTTTCATGTGGAGAGTTTGCTTTTATATCTTACATTATGGAAAACGCCCACTATATTATTATCTACATTGTGTGTTATCTTATTTTTATTTATTATTTACATGAATTATTTATTTATAATCATATGTATTATATTGTATATGTGTTCATCTATCGTATGATCATAAATTATGTGCATTCTTATTTACATCATATTAACACACACTTAAAAATATTTTCATAGATTTTTCTAACAGTAATGAACAGTAAAATCAATATTATTTTCTTATCCTCAAACGACAATTAAACGGTAACAATAACGGACACTTCTCAAAAATTTCACTTTATAAATACTTCATTTTCTTCGCATTTTTAAACATCCTTCTCAAAGAATATTATAAATAATTTCAAGATGAGGATATTTTCTAGTATTTATCGCTATAATTGCTTACATCTCTTTTTGTTGTTGGTTTTAATAAATGTAGAAAAAGATAGGTAAAGGAAATATAGCATTATGGTACTTGGCATTTACCGTTTCTAATCTTAGCTTGGATTGTTTATTTTTATTTCGATAGAGATTTTCATGAAGAGTAAACGTAATTTGTAATTGAATAAGATTTCAATTTCTTATTGAATGGATGAGTGTAATATTGAATAAAATGAGCATTTTTTTCGTCATAAGCTTATATATTGGATGTTGATGCGTACTTGTTTGTGTTCTAGATATAATCGTGTCAGCGTTAAGCATCAATTCAAAATTCTAAACATAGCGGGGACATACATAACTTGGAGACAGCTTGTAAGAGTAAACTGCGTGAGGTACGACAAAATCCTTGAGGGTGATAATTTGGGGACACCGACGGTTGACGGGAAGAGTTGTCAATGAAAAGATTCGAGTAAATAGGATAATCAAGCACCGCGGTGATGATGGATTACAAGCAGTACTCAGTCGCAGATCAGATTAAGAGCGAGATTTGGACGTCGGAGGAAAGTCTTCTTGCCACTTATTGATGGTCAGGTAGAACAAATTAAGGTTCCAGATCATAAAAGTGTTGTTGCATATAACTCGGCTATGCACCAAATTATAGCACAATTGGAATTTTGTGATATAGTTATAACCGAAGAAGAAAAGTTGGAAAAAACATTTTCAACTTTCCATCGTCTGATATTATTCTGGCAATATAAGTGGGGAATTCTTGAGTACTCGTTTAGTTCTTGACTCTTCTAGTGGTGAGAAAGAAATAATGATGTTCTCATAAAAACCGCGATTCGTCCCGTGAGGACGATTTAAATATCTTTGAAGTAAACGTATTTAATAAAGGCGTGGTGGTTATGAGGTGGATTACGGAGGTGTAGTGGTCGTAGTCATTTAATGGACGTGGTCGGCGAAACCATGGTCGTAACCACTTTACCGTGGTTGAGGTGGAGTAGACGAGGTTATATTAACAAATTTAAGGCCTCCCATGCCAAGGTAATAACAATCGACAGAAACTTGTAGATATATCGAGATTCCCTCAATCGTGATGATTTACGCTACGGAATGCGGAAAGAAAGCCAGTGGTCTAAAACATGTAGGACACGTATCTGCAGCCAAAGGTTTAAGGCATCTGTAGAGGAAAATGGAAAAGAAGTGAATTTCAATAAAATTGATCCCAAGGATCTTGCAGCACTGCACTTTGAGGCGGTGATTTCGTGGTGGGACCGAATGAAATGAATATGGATTAAGAAACTACTTAAGATTATGTATTTGAATAATGTGTGGTGTGTTTGTACTACTTTTATATTTACAATAAGTATCATGTTTGTGTTTATGCGATTTGTGGTATGTTTGTCTTGCTCATATCGACTAGTAATGTTAAGTATGTTGTGTTGATTTGCTACTCTTTAATCTTTTTATTTTATTTTAAGAAGGTTAGACATGGAGCGTATAGGAGACATTCATTACGAGGCGGTGAGAGCTATGCCGATCACCGAGAGTAAGAAATATTTTGCGACCTGAAATCCTACAAAAGGAGTAATAAGCACGATTTGGTCATGCAAATTTAATTGAAGAAAACGAGGTAATGTCATGTTCATATTGCGAAATGGGACAAAATTTGTCATTTGTAATGCTATATTCTCTGCATGTCAAGAGAAACTTATTGAGTTTTAATGACATATATAAATCGAGATATGATACTAAAACTACAAGCGAATGTAATATGAAATACGTTAATATCGTACTGTGTGTTGAGAAAAGAAAACCTTACAAAAGCTGTCGAAATTACATTACAGATTACATTATACATATATACATAAAATTGAATGTAATTTGGTAGTAAAGACCCCAACTGCGATTTTTATGGCATGGCCTTTAGGTCGCTAGTTAATGATGATGCGTAAAATAATTCAAAGTACATGAGTAAATCCATTGAAAGACTTAAAGCACAAGGAGATGGGCCATTGTGAAGCATGTTCCTCGGTAAACTAATAATAGGCATTCACCAGCCGGAATTCGAGGCAGTCACACGCATTTCTTGAAAGAATTGAGTGATATATGGACTATCCATCCACCAATGAGGACCCATTCGAGGTATTTATGGTATTAATTGATGCATACAGTAGATGGTCGTATGTTTGTTTATTGTCGAGTCACTTAATATGACATTTTACAAAATTTCTTGCACAAATAATTAAATTGAGCTCGATTCCTAATTATACTATAAAGAAACTTAGACTTAAATGTTGGTGAATTTACATATGAATCATTTAATAATTGTGCATGTCGATTGATACTTGTTGGTATAAGTGATTTCCTAAATGCATGCAAAAGGTTTAGTGGAGTCATTAATTAAGCGTGTTGATACGGCTGTTTGGAGCCGTTGATAATGAGAACAAAGTTACCGATTCTTATTTATTTAGGGTCATGCAATTTTAGATGATTAAATCGTTAGTCAGCCTAAGTCCAAGTGCTAATCATAAACAAACCACTTATCGACTTGCGATTAGTGGTAAAGAACAGTGTTTCCATCTAAAGATTTTCGGTTGTGCGGTATATGTCCCCGATAAACACATGAAAGAACAAAAATAAGACCTGAGAGGTTGAGAGATATATGTAGGGTGAATCTTCATCATTTATTAGATATCTTGAGCCTTTAACGGGTGATATTTTCCGAGGTAAGATTTCTTGATTGTCGTTTTGGCCGAGACAAATTTTCCAATATTAGGGGAAGAAAATAAGCGATTGGAAAAGAGATAGCATGGTATCTGTCTTTATTGCATCTGGACCCATGCCAATAAATCATGGAATAAAATGAAAAGAAAATTGTGCGCCTGGTTTAGCAAATCAATTGCGGATTCGTTTTGCGATATGAGGTGTGGTCGTGTACCCATTGTTAATACCCGTGCTCGGTTAGTATTTCGAAGCAAATGATAGCGAAGTACATTTAAGGCACGCTTAAAACGTGGCCGACCTATGGGGTCCAAAGATAAAAATCCTCGAAAAAAAAAGATACAGAAAATGTAAATACAGTTGAAAGTGACATTGAAAAGACACTAGATAATAATAATGACCCCATGATAGAAAAGCGTGATCTTGAAGAATCCTGAGATGATGAAAATGAAATCATTAACAGTAAAGAACTAGAAATAAGAATGATCTAGAGATTTCTATCAATTACGTTATCTGAAAATTTGTGGAGCCGAAAGGTATGGATATTATTGAGATATTTTCATTACCACATTGCATGTGAAATTATGAATGAAAGTGATGATCCACAGACGGATGCGTGAATGAATGTCAAAATAGAGATCTGATAGATCTAGAGTTGAAAGATCACGATCATGAGTATGATTGGAAAAATTGGAAAGAATCTGCGATAGATCTGAGTTGAATTCTCTTAAGAATCGAAAAGTATTTGGACTGTGTATACACAAGGGTACAAGTGGTTTTTGTAAGAAAAGCGAAATGAGAAAAACGAGATTGTAAGATACAATGTTCGTCTTGTTGCGCGAGGTTTTTCTCAAAGACTCGAATTGATTATGGCCGTAACTTATTCTCTGTTATGAATGCATTACTTTTAAATACATTTAATTGAATTACATCGATGTCACAATGTCTACGTATCAAATGCTATGGATGTTGTTCTACGTACTTATATGGATCAACGATGAGTGAAATATACATGAAAATACCAAAGGATTTAAGATGCGAGACATCCATGAGAGAAATGTATGCAATTAATTGCAAAAAAGATCGTTATGCGGGTTAAAAGCGTCCCAGGACGAATGTGAGTATAATCGATTAAGTGAATGTTCTTTAAAAAGAAATTTATGTAGAATAATCACTTATTTCTTGGCTTGTGTTTTTATAAAGCCATGATATCCGGTTTATGTCATTCTTTAAATACATGTTGATGACTTAAAATGTCATTGGATCTAATAAGAAATCAGAAATGATTAGCAATACGTAACTGT
>JADFUC010000154.1:0-66384 GCA_019722365.1 Lithospermum erythrorhizon | reverse complement strand
GTTACGTATTGCTCTAGTTTTCACGAGTTGAGGAATGCTGCACTGAAGGTCGAGATGGAGTTGGCTGAGCCTGCCTGGCCGCGGCAGACGACAGAGACAGCTAAGACGCAAGGACCTTCTAGTTTGAGATTTCAGTAGAGGACGGGTCCACAGACTCGGCCGAGATCAAGGTCGCTTTCAATGCACCTATTGTTAGCCTCGAAAGACTCTCAAGGCCTTCTTTTTGCACCACGGTTGCCTCGCTGGGACTGTGGATTTTCAGAGGCATCATCGAGTTCGAAAGCGATGTCCGATGTTTCCGCCAGGGTCGACCGTCATAGATACAAGATTGACCTTTATAGAGACTGCTTTCCATTGTTAGCAGCTTGACAACTTGGCAGGCTTTGTCTCACCCAGCTTAGATCCGTGGATTTGTAGGAGGCATCACTTGTGAAGTTCCCGGAGCGATGTCCGGTTTCTTGCCAGTGTCGACCGGTCATAGGGATACAGGATCAGAGTAGAGGATCTATTTCCATGTGGCGTAGCAGCCCCGAACATCTTCACAGGGTTTGTCCTCGCCCCGCCGTAGGAGCGTGCTAGTACTTTATTCTCTAGTATAGCCATGCAGAGGCGGATATCGCGCGAGTGACGCTTGGAGGCTGGAGGCGGTGGTCGCGAAATGAGGCTCTCTGTCAGGCAGTAGCATCCAGCTGTGCCGGCAGGACGTGATTAATGCAAGACATTTCAAATAGAGGCGCGAGATGCTCCAGAGTCAGGATGTACTTATTATTATGTGATTCTCGGCTAGGTGCTTTTTGATTCTCAAGCTACTCATTCATTTATTTTCCGTAATTTATCACGGTTTACCTTATGCCTGGGAGTCTTTACTTGTTCCGCTATTATCATGACAATTTAGGGAGTGTCCGTTGAGGTTAGATAGGTATATCGAGATTTTATTTGAGTGTGTGAATAATCGGGCCAAGTAGCTGGCACTGCCCGCTCGAGTTATCAGACGCTCATCTTATCTTGGGTATGGACTGGTTGGGGAGACATCACGCCAAGATTGACTGCCACCGAAAGGAGATCATCTTTGCGAGTCCGGGTAGACCCGATATTCTGTTTGTGGGAGTTAGGAAGATCCTACTGAGTTTCATTTCTAAGATTGGTGCCGTGAAGTTGATAGCCAGTGTCATGGGTTGGGTTTTCTAGTATTTTAAAAACTCTACCACCAAAATTCAAAATTTATAAAATATTAAATATGATATCAATCTCTAAAAGCTCGTTCAATTTTCTTTTTTAATAGTCACAATTATTTAAAAATATACCAACCAAATTGATAACTTATGATTACTACATACTTATTTCCTTCATGGCTAAGAGATTTTTCAATAGTTAAAATAAATAAATTTTATGATCTTAATAATTGATATACAACTTTGGTTTGAATCAAAATTATTATATTAACAATAAAGTAAGTTGAAAATAATATATGTTGATATACATATTTCACATAATAACATAACGTATAAAGTTTTCGAGTTCAAAATTAAAACTCCAACTTGTCATACTATTATGTCATTCATATAATTTGAATACTTTTATCCATTAGAAAAAGATTGTCTAAATTAATTTTTAATGATCAAATTTAACAAAACTTTATCATTCTAATTTATATACATAACATCGATTCAATAATAAATTATAATATTTTGAAGTAAATTACATTAAAAATATTAATACTTTAAATATTTTTTATCGTGATATTATATAATACTCCATATTAACGTAAAATGCTTCTTCATACCAAACCTTAACAATACAAGATGTTTTCCTACTTCTTCATATTAAACTCCTGACAAATGATTTTTAACTTATATTCCTTCCTTCTAATATTATTTTAATTATTATATGTGAATTATTTAGCTACAAATTTTAATAAGTCAAATTCTACACGTTTTCAAACAAAAAATTTGAAAATTCTTCAATTTTGGATGATTGAATTTTTAATGGTAAACCCAATTATTTTTATACAGCATAATTTTACATCAAACTGGTTAATTTTATTAAGTATAATCTCTATAATTTCAAGTAAATTTTATATCAAACTTAACATAATACTTTGATTATTCAAGTAAATAATGTTAATTTTATATCAAAACTTAATAATTTGCTGCTATACCCTATAATTCTCAGATCATATAATTTGTAATAGAGCTCATTACAATAAAAATTATTTTCATGTGTAATCCTATATTATAGAATTTGTATTTTGTAGTCTTTTAGTTTAATTAAAATTTATCAAAATATAATTATATCCTTCTTATTAAGTGGTATTTTAGTCCGTTCCAATCACGAAAAGGTAAGAAATTCTTAAACCAATTCTTGCTTTTATATATATATATATATAGAGATATGTATATAGGATAGAAGGAATCATAATTTTTGTAATAAGGATTTGATAATTAAAGCTATACAAGAAATATAAATACGGGAAATCGCACTTTTGTATTAGAAGTACTCTGAGACTTGAAAACCATAAATATTTCTCGAATATCAAAAGACATATATTAAAAATTTAGTACCTCCACTCCAGCAGCCTCTCTCATTTATTGGCATGACAAGAAGCTTTAAAGGAAGCTCTAAGTCAAAAGAAAGAAGCACAAGCCGTGACTTCTAAACGTAATTGCCTTCCTTCAGACTAATAAAGGCATGTAGCGCCAAACAACTACCCCGCTTTACAAGAAGCGTAGAGAAAGATCTAGTTCAAGCATTCAAAGTGCTCGACTCTACCCCCCACTTAACTCCTAAGTGGCTACATCGCCCCTTAAAGGTTTTATGACACCCTCAAGAAGGACCAAAATGAGCATGAAACCATTGGTCCAAAGGCTTAGCACCTCTGGATGTTAAAGGGCCTGACATGATTCCACCAAGGACCAAGCCAAGACACTTCCCGAGGTCACAAACAACAAAATACATCGAGGTCAAAAGCATACACTAAGGACCAAATTCTACGGGACAACTACTTCCCGAGGTCACAAACAACAAAATACTTCCTGTGAGTTAAACGACACCCAAAAGATACATGCAAAGGTCAAGTCTGTCAAGAATCAACCATGTCGATATACCTCAAAAACCACCATCGCCCTAATCAAGAGCGACTAACAACCACATAGTGAGGCAGACCTACAAACCAAATATGCAGAACTAACACTGTATTCCTCAGTCAAAGGCAATCTCAACCCCAAGAAGAAAAATCAACAGGAAATCGCCTTCCGAGATTGGGGGCAAACATAAAAAGCCACAACCCAACTCACAGCGATATCCGCCTTTACTCCGGATTTGCCTATGAGAATAACAAAAGGAAAGAAGAGACTCCTGTGGGCGCAAATGGCAGAGCGTTCATGGCCAGACCTCCCCCAGATATCTGCAGTTAAAAAGACGCTAGAAATCCGTGATAAACAGCGTGAATTCAAAGACACATACCCCGAGTACGGGTATTCCTTGCAGGCGTAGAGAATCAAAGTTCAATGCTACATCTATGAACAAACTTTTATGGAATACTAAAGCGAGCCTGCAGAGGAACAAACTAGAAGCGTGACCCGCATATAAATATATTCAAGGAGCAGACAGAATGATTGCCCACCTCATAGAGAGGCGCCTGGTATAAAAGCCAATACTCCTATCAGAATCTGCGGGCTGAGACTCTTGAGAACAAGAGGAAGGCATACAGACAGGCCACCTTTCCAATTTCAATAAATATATAAAGGTCCTCGGAGCTTAATGAAAATTTATGTCCACCTTTCCATGCCTATCACTAAGGAAGGACAATGAGATGAGCTAATATACGCAGCCTGTGGATACACGCCTCGCACGTAATTGTTACCAAGAAATAGAGGAATAGAAATCCAACGCTATCTCTACGCATGTACCATATTGGGAATACTCTATCCGGGATGCACTGCTAAGGTCCTTTACCAGTTCTCAAAAGGTACCTGATCTAATCTCTGATATATGTAAGACACATCCATCACCGCACACATGAATGAATGTCGCCTCGGTCGATGCCTAAATACGTAGGAAATAACAACACCCCCATCATGAAAGTAATTGATGGTCAGACTTCGTGCCTGGCGCAGACTATTAGAATAAAAGTAGATGACGCGTCGAAACCAGGGTTCCCACAGCCAACAAACTCAAAACCCTTTTGAAGATGAGGATAAATCCGCCTAAAACCCTCCCCGAACACGGTGGATAAACTACCCAAAAACCCTGCGAGCAAAGAGGATAAACTCGCCTAAAACCCTCCTAAGTACGAGGATCTCGCCCTGAGGATATACTCAGCCCAAAACCTCGAGCACGAGGATAAACTATCCACTATTCTCCTCGGGATAATAAGCTTAAACTATTAACCTTCCCGAGCACGAGGATAAATTGTCCAAACTCTCGAGTACGAGGCTAACCGCCTAAACCTCCTTAGTACGAGGATAAACCGCCCAACTTCTAGATACGAGGTTAAAAGATCAAACACTCAACTACGTTGGGTTTGATCCCCATGAACGCATCTCGGGATAATGAGGCGCTCGATACATATCAAGCACAACCATAACCTAAAAACAACATCCATGTTGTCCCACTAAGTTTGGAGCTAAAAGATAACTGTAACGTTACGGATGTCAACTAGTCAAACACGATACGGAACAAGTCTACATCAACAAGTAACCTCAATACTTGTGCGTCAAGGGCTCTCGAGGTGAAGCCGCAATCACAGTGTTATTCTATTAAAGTCAAAGAGCGTTAACTTCTCGACTGTGTTCAAGAACACGACACAAAACTCCTCAACTGGGACGCAAGCCGATGACGGAGATAGGAAAAGCGACGCCGCTCAATCCCTACTACAAAAAGACACTCCTATTTACTCAAGTAGATGAATAAAGTGTCTACCCTTCAAGTATAATAATATGAATAAAGTTGTCTACCCTGCTGAGGAAGAAAGCTCATCTTTTTCATTCCAATACTATCTCTAAACCGGTAAGTAGCGTCCAAGTAGCTCGGTGGTGTTCCACATGTGATGCCTTTGAAGATTCCATGTAGAGTTGTCCAAAGTTCAAGAAAAAATATATCCTCTCATGAAATTTGAGGATCTTTCTGCCTGAAACACGCAAAATCTTGAGGTCGCTAGATATTCAACGTATGAATATCTATATGAATAGAGACCGTCGAGAATATTAAGTTGCTAAGGTCAGTCGGGAAGATATCATACCATGTCCAACACCCCTAAAGCCTAGAGATGACTATCCGCACTCTGTCGCTAAACCCACCAGTGAACATATCATATCATGTCCAAAGAAGCATCTATACCGACATGTTTTATGACCACTGAGATGCTAAGGTCACTAAGAACATATCCACTATATCCAACATGACTCTAAAGCCGATATATTAATCCTGACTACTTGTCGCTAAAGCCGCCATAAGGATATCATATCTTGTCCACAAACTTCCTGCTCGACAAGGACATCCGTACTCAAGAGCCTCTAAATCCATTCAGAGATACACATAAGATCCAACGATCTTCGAAAAGCCACATGGATTGTACAACCTACCAAATTTGTGCCTCAAGTCAGTACTTACATACTAAGACCGCTTTAAGAGTTAAACCTGAGCAAGATTGAACAAATTTTTGCCTTTGGTATTTGCTGCCTACACCAACAAAGGACCTCGAGTTGCCGTTAAATCCTCCGAGGCGGAGCCGCAACTTCAAGATGGGACAATGCCACTAAGGCTCCGATCAGAATCTCTGACCCATACAAGTGGAACACTAATAGAACTCTAGATTTACCCAATTGCCATCAAGTGTAGAATGGGAAAACGATGCGCTTTTCACACAAGATGTCCGCCTATCGAAATCAATAACCCAAAGATACTAAGAGAATATATGCAAGCATTAAACTTATGCTAAGCGAACGAAAAGAAGTGTGGAACCATAAATAATACCAAAATGATGTTATCCTTAAATGTACTAAGGATCACAAATTCTCCGTAAAGAAAGACAGTCTTTAATACCCTCGTAAAGAGAGCGTAAAGTGTCTAACAGCTCCTTAGTAAGAGCATAAAATATCTAGCAAATTCTCAAATATGAGTCTAAACTACCAATCAAAATAACTATGTTTGATTTTGATCTTTAAGGCAATCTCATGAGGTACATAGGCAGCTGAACGCCTCCAGCCCACCATAACCTATCAAAAAACTCTTTGTCCCCGGGGTGCCATACATTTGTACCCTAATCAAGAGGACGAAGCCAAGTGGCAAGGAACATCACATAAGAAACCCATACTCCTATCGGAGGCAAAGCATGAAAGCATAAGCAAATCAAGGTAAATCAAGCTATAAGCAGGCTGGGCGGATACATACCATACTTTCAGAAGAGGACGAGCACCGACCTCGTGGACTACGAAATTCAAAGTGGCGCCATCCCTCCTTCAAGAAGTAAAGATTTCTAACATCATAAATAGAGTAACGAAGCCGAGAAAACGATAATCTCCACTCTCATAAAGTCAATTTGCCACTATCAAATCAAAAGCAAGAAAGGCATGTGAGTCAAACCTAAGTCCATGGCGTGGTTGATAACAAGTAGGGAACTACCCTGCTTGTTAACGTCCCGCAAACCAAAGAGTGCCAAGATATGGACCAAACAAAATAAAGCTTAGTCCAAAGAGCAAAGTTGGTCAATAGAAAGTAAAAGGACGCCCTCTACTAATTCAAATACTCATCAAGACTCAAGGTCGTTTAGACCAAAAAAGATGTCTATGCCTGTAATATAATTAGCTAGCCTATCCGAAAGCATGACTCAAGTGTGAATACCGAGCAATGGTAAAAAAGTGCATACTCAGTCAAATTTATAACACTAGCCAAGTCTGTGCTAAATAAAGCAAATCAACCCTCGTCATAAAGACTTGGTTGTACAGCAATTTTAAAGAGGGGAAGAGGAACGCATCAAACAAGTTTCTGTGGTGTCCATACTACATGCAAGGCCAATCTTACTCTACAAGAATGCAAAATTCAAATCAAAAGGAGAAAACATGTTAAAAAATAGCACACGCTTAGAGGTCAAACAATCCAAATTCTCAATTCGACGAAAGCGTAAACTAGACTATCGACGAACGCTGGGTGACGCCTCAGCTTTCATCCCAATCGGAGTTCTAAGTAGGGACAATCAGTCTCACGAAGTTGCCGAGGAAAACAGAAAATGAGAATTTCGTATGAACTCAAAGTGATCATAACTCGAGTTTCAGAACAAGTTAGGAGGCCTACTACATATCAAACGATCGTCTGTTGTTAGCCTATACATCGGTGCAAGAAAATCACAAGAGAGGCAACATCTCATTCTATTTTGATTTAATCCCAGCCAAAAATCAAAAAAAATAGTTTCTACTATTTTACACAAAATTTGATTTTAAAGGGTTCGAAGCATCAAGTTCCAAATGTATGATCATATTCAAATCTTATTAAAAAGGTGTTTAATCCTCAAGTTATTATGTGACTACATGATCATCAAAATGGTCAAATTTTTTATTTTATGATGTAAAAACATATGAATCTTAATAGAATTATCAATTAAAAAAAAAACACATATATACATATAAAGAAGGGATATCAAGACGATACTCAAATCCAAAAGTCGAGGACTTTAATCAAATTCAAATTCAAGAAGCATTCAAAAATAAAAGAACCGACATTAAAAGTGGTTAAGCATGATCACACAATGTCAAAATATGATAAAAACAAGACAAAAAATAGAAGGAGGCCCTCTTTATCTCGCTGGAGTTTGACACACATTAAAGTGTGTGGCGAGAAGCATTTAGATTTGATTTCTTTTTTGAGTTAAATTTTATCCTAAGTAGACAAAACCTAGTACATTTAAAACCCTAAAAGCCCATTACTCAGGTTCTACGGACAAGAGGCTATTTTGCGTAGCGAATCAAAATAAAACAAACTATCCCACTCTAGGCTATGTTCGAAAATCCCATACATATGGGTAGGGATGATTAAAAAATTTCACATGAAAAATACATTCCGAATATATATCAGTTAAATAAAATGGGGCTAAAATTGGTTCGAAAAATCGAAAACAAATAGGATATAAATCCTAAAATTAAAATAATTAATTCTAAAACTACATCAAGATTAGTATCTTAAATATCCATACGTAATAAATTCATATCTCCAAACACAAATATTGATTCCGTTAAATCTAGAGGGATTCAGATCAATATAAATGCAATAAATTTAGAGTACTAAATCTCTAGAAAAAAAATTTAATTCTCAATAAATCCTTGATGGATCGAAAAATAAGTGGGATCTTGATGTGTAATAAATTCATGTCAACACCAAACCCCTAAACGACTTAATTCCTATTAAATCCTCTACAGATCAGGAATTAAATGGGTCTTAACATGCAATAAATTCATGTTAATATTAAACCCGAATAATTTAATTCTCTAATAAACGGGAATTAAACGGGCTCCTGACATGTAATAAATTTTGTCAATACTAAACCCCGAAGAAATTAATTCATATTAAATTTCTACTGACGAAATTAAATGGTCTAACATGTAATAAATTCATGTTAATATTAAACTCCAAATATTTTGATTCTCTATCAATGGAGAATTAAATGGGATCCCTAACACTACTGTATTAAATCCCACATAATTAAGTTCATTAAGTCAAGCTTCCTAGACCGAAGACTTACTCAAGGATCTCGACATGCAAAATATGTCACACAATCATGAAATGAGTCAACCTTCTCAAGCCAAATACACCGATCGTGATTATACGAATCACAGCTGAGTCCCTACAACAAGTGATCATCCTTCAAAGTCCCCAAACGACACGGGATTTATAACCGAGACCATAGTTAGCCTTAAATACAACTGCAACAAGTCCGAAACATGTTAATTCATAAATCGACCTCTCAGTAGGGAGAATTAGTAAATCAGACTGTGGACGGATATTTAATTTCCATCAAATTAAAGTCCAACACACAACCCGGCTCATCCAAGACAAACAAGAGGCGGAGGAACACGCTCGAAAGTAAAAACCTTAAAAACACTAACAGTACTACATTCATGTCGAAAATGGACATATCTGCATCGAACTCCGACAACTACTACGCATGTACTCCCGCTCGGCGGACAATCAGACATGAAAATTTATTAAAATTTAAACTAATTAAGACGAGTTAATCAAATTAATTAAACTGCCACGAAACGCCACGTGGCTGGGGGTGGTTCTCGATCGAACACTAAAATTTCATATAAAACCCTCGGCAAACAAGGATTTCTAAGAAAATAGCCACGAATTAAATGTTCATTAAATTTATGGTTCGAGGCTAAAAATCCGTAATTTTATTTAATTAAAATCGGCCATAGGGCCTGAAATTGAAGATCTGAAAGTTCCGAGATTCAAAATGAACACTCCACATGGGTTCGAAATGAAAGCGACATCTAAAGGTCTGTGGTCAACATGAAAATATGTTTGACCGGGGTCAACGGTTAAGATCGTGATCCACCTAAAAATAAATCAACCAATTAGAAGGAAGAATTCAAGGCCCGGAGGCCTTTATAAACCCCCTATATTTTCGAACACAAGAGGAATCAAAATACACAAAAAACATCTCGGAGAAAACAGTAGAAGATCTCCTCGAAATTTCTAAGTTCAATCTTTTAAAACTGCCAGCAAAAACACCACCTGGTGGCTGGAAAACAACTCCAGGTAGCCTAAAATAGGCGCCTAACAGGTGGAATTATTGCATAAACGCAATAATTCTTGAGTTGAAGAAATCGATGAGAATCGAAAGTTTCACCGAGCAGCTTCAAATATTCGGGAATAAGCTAAGCTATTTTTGATTATTCATAAATCTTGCATGAACACACAGAAAAATCTTAGGTTTTATTCATGAGTTCTAGATATAAATTACCTTGAGCGTTCGGTCCATAAGTGGATTCCGAGGCGAAGCTCTGGCTATTGAAAACCATGTCGATGATTAGTATCGTCAACCAAGGTTGGAGCGATCCGCCATCATCTTGATCGTCGCTGTACTCAGTTTTTAAAGAATTTTGTTGTAGTCTGACTAAAAACAACATGACATCAAAGCTCAAATCGAGTCCTATATTAATAATTTTGCTAAAAGTATTTATAGCGTCTGTTAGAAGTGGCGTCAACCGAAGAACTAAATCAAATCCAAAGTGGCCGATGTCTCACTTCAATTCCCCCAAAACCAAGTAGTTTACCGAAATTTATAAAGTCCCGTCGGAAGCGTTAGCTTATATAGTTGATCCCGCTGGGCCATCCTTTAAAAGCAGCATGCAATTGTCCGCTTGGGTCATATCCCCACAATCTGCGTAGCTATGACAACTGATAAGTCAATCGATGCGAAATAGACCCGAAAGATCAAGTCACAGACCGAATCCAAGTCGATCTGACCAACACGAGAATATGATGCTAAGGCTCCCAATTGACATGTCAGAAATCGGACGGTCTTAAGTCCATTAAGTTCGGAATAGCGTATCATTTCGTCACGGAGCTTCGATCGCAATCGAGTCCGTGGCTGATCAGCTTCCAAATCGGGCCGAGCTCCATGGCTTCATTATCAAGGTAAGTCGAGTCAAGCAAGCGAACGTCACGTCGCTATCAAGCAGCTTAGAGACTTATAGTTTGAATGATCGATCCTCTTGATTTGATAAAACATATGTACGAGGAATTTTTCCTACTGATTGGTTTTATTTTGTACCTGCTTATCATAAATAATAAAAATTCTTTAGCTTTGATTATAATTTATTGTATGACTTGTGGGGTATCGACTACCGCTTTGTCGCTGCGACATAGAGATGTTTCCAAGAGGTTTGTCTCGGCTTCTCCGTGTACGAGGGTACTCTGAGGAAGAATCATGGCAAGGCCGGTCAGATTAAATATACGAACCCAATCGAGCGTCCACCAATGATCCTGGCGAGTCTCTACAGCTAATTTATTGCTGGGGGAGCTCTTTGAAAGCGGGGAACAAAATCAAAAAACAAAGGCCAATTGAGCCACTTGATCTGAAAGCTGAAAAATCTCTGAAACCCTGTAAAACAGCTTGATGAGCGTCGAGGAGGACTCAAACAACTTTGGTTCTACCGCCCGATACGCTTCAAGGATCTGATCAGTCTGGCTCGTTCAAACTCTGCCAGACTTCTAGCACCGACAATGATGATTAGTATTACCTCACTGGAAGAAACGAGATGGCTACCACAACGAAGTTGGTAAAATATGTTGCAAAGATGACAGCAAGATGAATCTATGCTCGTATATCCCGAAAGATAGTTGATAAAGAAGCAGCGAAACAGCGAAGCTACTACAAGCAAAAGAAGCTATGACCTTTAAAATGGGGAGATGGAGCGTTCCGTATCCGGCAGAGATACCTCGGTGCGTCGCGAGGACCAGCAGGAATCTGGTGGAAACTCCTATCGTTTCTAGTATATGGAATGATTCAGTGCTTAGCAGTGAAGAGGCGTATAATGGGGGTTATAATTATAAGGTGATGAGGCAGGGAGGCACACTTCATTTACACCACATAAAGTCTACGCCTCAGTATAGACCATCTTAAGATGCCCAGTATTTATCAACCACCCAAGTTCCGACAACGGTGGAGCTTGGAACTAACAACATGTAGCCCACTTTTTTTTGAGACATGCGACAATGTTAGGACCGAAGGGGATGAAATGGTCAAGCAGGTTTATTCGCTCCCTCGAAAGGGGAATGCGTTGAATGGTCTGTGACTTGGAGCCTGCCTCCAGGCAGTTAGGCTCAACGGGAGGAAGCGGGAATTCCTCGATAAACCTTCGGTCTGAGGAGGATAGTTAACATGATGGAGCTAAGCGCTGCCAAGCAAAGAAAGAAAGAGCTAGTTCTGAAACTTATTGATCGGTGGTGAAGTCTAAGCAGCAAATATAGGCTCGAGTCGTCATGTAACGACCACCCCGAATTCGCGGTACCTGGCGAGAATCATTATAATCTGAACACGAGTCACGTATTGATAACTGCGGTCACCTGCGTCTCGGCTGCTGCTGACTCTGGGTCGATCCTGGCCCGGCTGGTGAGACTTCGCCATGGCGAAAATCTAAATTAAACTCTGGCGTCAAAATGCGACTACCGAGCTGTTTATTATATCTGCGGATCTTTTGATTTCCCGTTTACGCGGTAGCATCGACTACTACGTTTACCGGGTACTTCGATAATTAAATGTCATGTCATTTGATGAACTCGTCGCCTCCTTTGCCTCCAGAATTCAAATACTCTGCGTCGGAAGATATTTCAAACTCTTATGATCGGTAAAAATACGGCGTTTAACCCATGCGGATAGTGTATCCCGTTCAGCCTTAAAGACTATTATGGCTCGAGATCAATGGTCGGATAGTTCTTTCGTATTTTCAATTGTCGGGAAGCGTAAACGTCGCCTTCGTTACACGTCGAAACGCGCCCCGATCGAGTGCGGCATCTTCATAAATCACATAGCCACCGAGAGCAGGCGGTATTCTTCTTATTTGGGCTTGATGATCGACTTTCACTTTAACATCTGACGGTCCTACTTAATCATCATCCCTGATAAAGGGAACCCACTTTTAGGTCAGCAATTCGATAGGCGTCGCGATCAAAAAAGAAGTCGTTGATGAATCTCATAACTAGTAACCCAAGAACTGCTACTTTCCGATCGCGGTAGGATATACAATATTCACGGGCTCCGCTTTTTGTGAATCAGCCACAAATACCCTCTTGAAATGTATGACCGGTGCACGCCCATGACGGAACTTCGCATTTGGAAAGCATGGCATCTGTTGGAGGCTGTCTCAGGGGTTTTCAACCGATCTAGAGATGCCTCTCATGCCTCCTCACCCTAGAATATATGATCATCAATGAATACCACTTGAAACTCATCGGATACTCCCAAAATAGCCGACTCGTCAAATCCATAAGGCCGCGGTGCATTCGTTAGTCGAAAAGCGTCACCATAAACTTCATGTCACGAATACTTGAGATCGGGCGATTTTGAGGATATAAATCCGCGCGATCTCATTTGGTGATAACCGGTTATGAAATCAATCTTGAGAACACCTTGGCATCAACGGTGATCAGACAAATGGTTCAATTAAGCAAAGGTGTCGGTTCTTGATGAGGTCAACATTCAGCTGCACATGGTCGATCTGCTGACCTCGTGAACAATCTTGCTTTTCCTGAGCATAGCTGAAAGATTGCACCGTGGAATCACAGTGCGATGAATCGCTTCTGTATTGACTCACAGCAGTCTTGATTCTGCTGATTTGGTTGCAGGGGCCGATAGATTAGGTGGAATAGAAATTGGTGTCGTGCAGGGGAGACAACCTCAGATATGAGTCGATCTCGTCCGCTTTCTAGCGGAAATCCCGGTAAGTCCTCGGAAAGACATCCTCCCAGACTTCTCGGCTATTTCGCGTATCCACAATACGCCTCTTACCATTCAAATCAATCACGTACCACGAGTCAATAGCGCTGCATTGACCTCCACAGGCTGATCGCTGATCCTTCTAGAAACTGAAAAGCGAACCTTTACATCCCCTTGAATCGGATATCTGGTCTCCCAGGAACCCACGAAAGTAATCTCCTTAGATGGCGATCAATTGCGGCGTGATGCTTTCCCCGGCCGATCCGTCCCGAGATAATTCGAAATCAAAAACTCAAATCAAATCGCGTGAAATATGGCCCGACCACATCGCTCCGGACCATACATACTCTGCTGACCACGCCAAATAACCCGTGTCTGAAACTGGCTCGTGCAAGCGTAACGACGCGAATTCGGCCGCCTGGCGAGAATCATTATAATCTTTGGCGAACACGTCGCGCTGCGATTGTCGACTTCGGTTTAAAAACTCTGAGTTTATCAAAAATTTGATTTACAGGTAAATTAAAAAAAATAGTTTTTAAAATTTATTAATCCCGAGGTGATATCCCAACAATGACTCCATATACTATACAAGCATATCTAAAAGAGCGATAATGCATTGAAATTTACAAGCGAGTAAATCTGGTATCACGAATACAAAATAATTTAAATGAGAACAAAAATTGAAAATAAAATCAACGATCAAAGAAGCGGTTGTGTGCCTTAAAGCAGAGGCTGTAAGGGATCACCGGCCTTGATGCTCATCCGGCCACTCGAGATAAACTCACTCTTGACCTCCCGACTGTTGCCGCTGTCGACTTTGTATATGAAAGAAATGTGAAAGTGAAAGAGGGTGTAGGCTGCGAGCTTAGTGAAAACTTAACACATGGGTGAAACTTAGTCATCTGAGCAGGTCAGTAAATATAGTAGTCAAATATGGACAAATATGTATATACCCAGGACTACGCAATAAGATTAAATGACAAAATTCCAAAAAAGGTCTAGGCGTAACATGTCGAGATATAATAGAAAATTACCAGTAAGGCCTTAGCGCGTCACCGAATAAAATGTGAGAAACACATGGCTGTAATACAGTCGTAGACCTTACATCTCATGTCTGCTTGAGTATACCTGACCTCTGTCTTGGCGTATCTTGATGCAATACATGGATAAATCAGTAATAAACACATTTCTTAGTGTAAGGCCCGAGCCACCAACCAATGCTGTGAAAGTGAGTAATAGATCTCATGTTGCTTATACAAGAAGTATAGGGGCCAGCCAAAACCAGCCTTGGCCAGCGTAGCCAGAAGTGATAAATAGATCCTCGTGCACTTATGCAGAGTATAAGGCTGACGCCCCGGCAATCTGCTTGCAAAAATGATAATGATCTGTACTTCAACATGCGAAGTATAAGGCCAGCGATCGTATCACGCAGGAAGGAGGTGCTGAACACTGTCATCTGTTATGGTGCATGTCCCTATTAGGTGCGCTCAATTCAGCATAGAATCTAACCCGGCGCTTGACCAACCAGCCTCTGCTTAGGCAATATCATAGCCTTGTAATTTAAAACATCTCAAAATCATAAATCAATCATGACCGCCGATGAGGCCACGGGGAAATAAAGTCTTAATCGGCCACGGGGAAATCGGAAATCTTAGGCAGAGGCCATAGGACCACAAGCATGGGTTGGGAGTTCAAGTTGTACCTCAGCAAATCTTGATCTGGCGAAATCTCGATCAAACGTAATCATCGTGGCTCGTACAAATGAAAAACACGCATAATAACACAAAAATGACATCCTGTTTAAAGTAAATGCGTAAACTAGCTGAGTGGGATAAGTGAAATTAAGCCTCTGCTTTGCCACGAAACCTTCAGCGGCTCATGATCTCGATGGCGCGGTTCACTCGACAAGTAAATAACAACCACATTCGAATGACCACTTTAGCTAGAATTAGATCCTTATCCTTTACATTTCATGTCAGCACATAAAATTAAATCATATTTAATAGTCAGCAATTAACATATCTCGAAATCCGATTACAATGGACACAAATCGGCACCGCCGGCTAACCCCACTTTAATCAAAGATAAATCACGATTCTAACTTACAATAACTTCTGATAAGGTCCCGATTTAACCCTGCAACGTTTAAAATTCTTTTTAAAAAATAAACGATAAAGTCAACAACCTAGAAAAGTCAACTGTCAACAAAATCCTCGAACAACTAGCAGTTCATGAATTAATCGCTTATATGCGTCATAGTGCGTATGAGCTTAGAAAACGTCATTCATTTAAGTTATGCCAAAGTCAACAAAAAGTCAACCATTTAAGAAATCATCAAACTCAAACTTACATACCTCAAATTTAGCGGAAAAGATGATGGGAAGCTTTAATAATCAACTTGAGGATCTTAATAAGCAACGAAGTGATGAAATAGAAGAAAATTTCTTGTTTGGTACCGAGGGGTCTCGGCGAACACTACCGAGGAGGAGATGATTTTTTTTTTGGTGTTGTGAGGATAAGTGGATGAGAATAGTTTACTTAACTCTTAAGTCTTAGAAGCCACACAGGAGTTTGTGCCCATTTTAAGTGAATCCAGGTTATGTCGAGCTTATGATAGAAGCTTGGTCGAATTATCCTGACTACTCTTACTAAATTATAAATGTATTCGACTCCAAAATAAATTTTGCAATTAATATTATTACTCGAAATTAGCAAGACGGGTTATTACAATCTACCCTCACCAATAAAATTTAGGCCGCAAAAACCCGATAACTTGAGAAGAACATATATATAGTAACACGAAATCAATACCATATAAAAATAGCGATACTAAGCTGCATACACTTTCGAAAAATTTGCGGGTAGCAGTTCGCCTTCATCTCATTAAAATCGCTTTCTTCTACTGTGATTCCTCAGAACTTCATTAGGCAGCTGCACTCTGTAACGCTTCTCGCTGAGTCGAAATTTCCACGTCTTTACTCAAAATGTGAGGAGTCTCGCCAGCTCATTTAATTGGTAGAATATGCGACTGCGTCGGAGAGAGATATACTTCCTCGAAGCGGGATACATGGAACACATTATGAATCTATGTCCCAAGCTTGACAGCAAGATAGAAAAGCCCACAGGAAGGCGAGCTCTCCAGAAGGATCTCAGAATGGTCAATCTCATGAGGAATTGAGCTTCACTTTCTATACAGGTGCATCACTTTCCTTCCTTTGGGGATACCTCGAGGTCTGCGGTCGCCGACCTGACAGTCTAACTGCGATGATCGGCCAAACTTCTTACACTTTATCACCGGCGTCTCGGATCTTCTTGAATCCCGAGCTGATCCATTTCCTTTGAACTCTTGACTGACTTCGAGCAGTAAACTTTCTCTACTGGCGTACCGTTCAATGACTAGAGTCTGACGCCTCACAGCATCTAACCACAAGGTGCCGTCTGATGCTAGTATGGAAGTTGTTTGTTTGTGGCGAACTTCTATCTTGGGCAACTGTAGTCCGATTCAGGAGAAATTGAACCTGAGCACGGAGCATATCCTCCGTGTCCCAGGTATCGTCCTGCCGGTGCCCGTACGTACGTGGAAGCAGAAAAGATGTGCTGACTACTGCAGTCCCCGATTGCTTCACGGCCTCGGAACCTCAGTGAATCTCGCGTTTACGGTCCAGGAAATGATGCGACCACCCAGGGCCAGCCTCGCGGTCAGTCGCATTGGAATGTAGCTGGTTTATCGAGGCCTGGCAGATCTAATAGGTAGGAAATGGCTAGGCTTTGATACTTTATCGCGATACTTTGAGATCAATGTTAACTTTTCTAGGAAGCCCAAACACAAGGTCTTGGTAATATTCTCCCGTGTCCGCTCCGAGATAGGAAGGTCCTGACCCATTAGGATGTACATTCTCGGCCTTACTTTCTTTGACGAGCAGAAACGCTTTTTGCATAGCCACGAACTTCTCGCGATCCTCTCCTCTTCGTTTCACAGTGCTTCAATCACAGTCTGACCTCAGAATCGCGGGCACATGCTGTCTGCCGGGTGTGCCCCTGGCGCTTGTGAGGACTCGTATAGGCGAAAATCTATCCCGTCATGCAAACGTCGTCGACTCGGTTGTTTTATTCTCCCTGCAGATCTTTTGATTTCCCTTCTACTTTCAGCCTTGTTAAGCTCACACATTTATGCTCTGGGTGGTACTCAATAGATCCAAGTCACTTAATCACTGATGAACTCCATCCGCCTCTACGCACCGAATTGAATCTCTGCGTTGGGAGATATTTCAAACTCTTATGATCATTAAAAATCGGCATTTAACCCACAGATAATTATGCCCACATTTCAACGAGCTATTCGCCGTGGCTCGAGATCATGGAGTCGGATAGTTCTTCATGATTTTTCAATTGTCAAGGCATGGGCAATCACTTCCAATTCTGGTTAGAGCAGCCTTTGATCCGGGTGTAGGCATCCTGATAAATCCGCATAGCCCTCGAGAACCACAAATTATTCTTATGGCTGGGCGATGTCGACTTTCCGCTTTAACATCTGACGATCCTCATTGATCATCTAAAATCGAAATAAAAGGGACGCACTACGATTAAAACATTGATGGCGTCGCGATCAAAGTCCTTGATAAATCTTCTATAGTAACTAGCTAACCCCAAGCATTTCACGGCCTCCGCTTACGTGGATCGGCCACAAACGCAGCGGAAATAACGTGACCAGGAGATTGTACGCCCATGACCCAGGCTCACATTTGGAAAGCTTGGCACTGGCGGGTAGCGTCTGAAAGTCCTCAAACCACGATGCGCAAATCTCTCTTGTTCCTCGCTCCTACAGAATATATCGAGAATATATAATATTAAGTACCACAACAAACTTCGTCGGACCTCGAAATACCACAGATTCGTCAAATCCATGGCCTTGTGCTGATTCATTAATCTAAATGATCTAATGCCCGCTAAAGGGAGTGACGGAATTTGATCATCAAATCCCTTTGATCCTATTTGGTAACAGACCCTTAAATCAATCTTCGAACTCAACCCGCTGTCGTTCAATTTGATCAGGCTCAAATCGTCCCGATTAAGGCGAGGGGTATCGGTTAATAGTCACTTATTCAGCTGTCCCCAAATCGATCGCGGCCTCGTGAGCCGTCGCTTCTTTTTACATGAAGAAGCGAGGCGTGCGCCCCGGAGAATCGCTCGGTGATGAATCCCTTCTCCACGACAACTCCTGTGGCGGAGTCCGCGATTCACCTGCTTGACTCGGTTGGGGCCGTCGATGCGGGCGGAGAGAATTGGTGCGTCTTGGGAATAACCTCGAGCAAATTCGATCTCCTACTGCGGCGGCAATCGGTAAGTCACAGGAAGAACATCCTCGAACTCTCCCCAACAGCCAGCATCCTGCAATACGCTTTCTTCTCTATTCAAATCAATCGCATATCCCGGGGGCAACGCGCTCTTTACTGCATCAATCTCGCAGCCTCGAGTGTTGATACAAAACTCGAGCAAAACCTTTAATCCCCGAATGGATAATAAATTATACAGAACCCCCCAAGTAGTCTCCTTAGATGTGATCAATTCTGACATGATGTTTCCCAACCCGATCAAATCCCAGATAAAATCCAATCGAAACTCGAATGGAAATGTCGACAGATATGGCGACATACGCTCAGAAAGGGCAGATCTCACAAATCTGAAGTCTAACGCTGACCCGGCACTCCTAAATTGTCATAATCTCAAGTGGAATGGGCAGGACCTGCCAGCATATCTGAGATAAAGCGAGAAATAAAACTACGAGAAACAAAAAGAATCGTAGCCCCGAGAATCAAAATAACTCTTTCCCCAGCCTCAATGCTCGCTACCAAAAGAATAATGTACACATCGCGCTCTGCAGGGAGTATCCTGCGCCTCTGATGGTAATGGCATGAATAAAGCCTCCATGGCTCATTCGACCTACTACGTCTGGCCCAACTCATACGGGTCCTCGGCTCCGTGTCTATGCTGGCATCTGCGAAATTTGGAGACGGTCTTTGGATGTGCGAGCTTGGCGTCGATGGAAATGTATTCTTCTCCCAGGCAAATCATTTACTGTGCCCAATCGACATAGCGTGCTGGCGGTGCCTCTACGAACTCGGGAAGACCCAGCGGACCACAAGCCGGATACCATGGCGCCCGCGTGCGAGAAGGAGCGTTGGAATAACTTTCGGTGAACTTCCGAACGAAGTAACTACACCGGGCGACTCTGCTGGTGGCATTCCTCCTCACGAACTCACAGAGGCTGAGTAGGCTACCCAGGTTGAAAGTCTCAGTCGACTCCTCCTCAAGTCTCTTTACTTTCTGGGCTCTGCTTAACTCCATTTCCGTCTTGAGGTTCATTCCTCGCATCCTTAGGCGGTAAAAACCGTTAGTGAGATCTGGTGGCCGATCTACGTCGGCCCGTCTGAACACTAGTGATCTCTTACTTTCACCGGATAAACATCGGAAGTAGTCGAAGCGCAATATCAACTGGCTTGTTTCTCGTACTCTCGCGACGCCGAACCTGCGTCATAAATTAGCTCTCCCAAAGCCACTGTGTGGGTCTCTGAAACAATAATT
Source organism: Lithospermum erythrorhizon (assembly GCA_019722365.1). Taxonomy (NCBI): domain Eukaryota; kingdom Viridiplantae; phylum Streptophyta; class Magnoliopsida; order Boraginales; family Boraginaceae; genus Lithospermum; species Lithospermum erythrorhizon. Next base: position 46,367 of record JADFUC010000154.1, on the reverse strand, counting down.
CTCAGGAAGAGCTGTGAAAATCGCTCCCGGGGAAACATGCGCTCTCCCTGCCATGATCGAGCCTTTCAGGTTCTCCGCCCGGACCACAGGCTATTCTGGTGGCGTCCCTTAAGTAGCAAACTTCACTCTGCATCACCGCCCTTGATACCCGTCGAACAAGATGGACTTCGTATCCCCAGATGAACTTCGATGGCATACGTAGGAACCCCCGAGCTTAGAGATCTCTCTTTAGAAACCGATTCGAACAATTTACTCTGGAATTAAAACTCATAACTGCTTTCTGGCCACACAGGCATTTCTGTATCTTAGCAGGGTCTACACCGTCCTCACCAGCGTACAAAGAATGAACCTTGGGACCTGTTGGTCCTGTTTGTATTACTCATCGGTATCCACCTACCAATTTCGCTCCTCTAGCAGACCATGCTTTCTCATTTCTACACCGGCCTTATCATATTTCTACCCGCTTCAGCGCGTACTCTGGGTGGAATCCTCGAATCTATGCAATAGAAAAGGCTGGGATTTTTTTAGAGCAAAAGACACCCTTGACAACTCAAAAAAAGCAAGTGGAGCCAGCGGCCGCACGGATAACCCAGTAATAAAGCGAGGATGCTGATACCCAGCTGTGACAGCAGTGCGACCATACTGAGGTGAGAATCATTATAATTCGAAACACGGTCACCAGTAGATGGGCGACTCGGTTTAAAAAGAGCACTCGTTTAAATCCAAAATTGATTCACAATTAAAATTCTCAATAGTTTCCAAAATTTCACGATCCATCGGTGATATCTAATCAACGACTCATATATATATATACAACATATCTCAAAAGAAAGTAATCTTAGTAATTCTGTTGAGAGTAATACGTATCCACAGATAAAATAATTTTCGACAAGACTAAAGTCTCGAAATGAAAATCTGACAATCATGACGGTTGTGACAAGCCAAGCGAGTGTGGGGATCCTCGACAGCAAATGACTGCTTTAGCCACTCGGAATAAAACTCAAATGACTCACATTTCAGTATTGTGACATTGACACACAGATGATGCCATCCAAAGCGAAAAGGGAGTCTGAAGCCCATGACTTAGTGGCTTTAACCGCAGGGGTGAAACTTGGCCATACCGGGCAGAGATAGCCAATAAATATAGTAGTCGGAATATGAATAAATAATATATATACCGGGTACCTAATAAGGTCATATGAAAATTCAAAAGATGACGTAACGTGTCAAGATATAATAAAGTCTCGATAAAGGCTGATCGCGATCAAATCCTTAGAGACTAAACACTTGATTATAACTCTGGTCGTGAACCTTACATCTACCATTATCTCAGCAGAGTATGTCAGGCGCCCAATGCGCGTATCTTTAGTCAGTGCGAGGAATGAATACGTCCCATTTAATAAACACGGCTACCATCTTAGTAGTATAAGGCCAATACCCAGCCAATGCCTGCTGGCAAAGTGATAATAGATCTCATAACATGCAAAGTATAAAATAGCGGAAACAATGCACATAGCAAAGTGATAATATATCTCGCATATACGAAGTATAAGGCCAAACGGCAATGCACATAGCAAAGTGATAATAGATCTCGCTGCCTTATCTTTTAGGAAGTATAAGGCGAGCGATTAATCACATGTCATACTTGAGGAAGGAGAGAGTCACAACCACAATCATCCTAATATGGTCGTATCTAATACTTAAGTCACGCCCAAGTCACGCATGCTCCAACTGACACCTCCCGACAACCAGCCTCTACTCCCCGAACAATATCAAAGCACACAACTAAAATATCTCAAAATCATAAATCAATGCTGACCGCCCGACAAGGCCCACGTAAATACAAAGTGCCCAAACGAAGGCCGCCATCAATGCGTGAGAGCAGCGTAGCGCAAGCATTAAGTTGGGAGTTCAACTATTACACCTCAGCGAGTCTTGATGCCACCCAATACAATCACATAATCATATCATAGCTCGTACAAATGAAACACATCACACAAAAATGACATGTTTCACACAATTTAAAAGTGAAATGCGTAAATGGCACCCGTGAGATAAGTACTGCGCCTCTGTACTTCTACGAGCAACCATGGCTCACAATCACGGTAATTGCCCGTTTCACGATCAGCGCCCAACAAAACACCGAAAGCATAATCCAAAACCTACTACTATACTTGCGTTACAGAAGATACCTGAAACTCTTAGTGGAGCGATTACTAAGCGGTCTAAAATAGCCGGATAAAACAACTAAATATGACCCGTGGACCTGACTAGCCCCCAGAATTAGGTCCTTTATCTTTAACATTTCATATCGACCTATAGGTCATCTGTTTAACCACCAGTACTAATTAACCTTTATCTTTTCCAAAATCCCGATTACAACTCGACTTACCATCACTTTTCAGCTAACTTACTTTAATCAAGATAAATCACAATTCTGACATACGATAACTTCTGATAAGGTCGATTAACCCTAGACATTTAGAATCTTATAAAAAAAAACACTAAAAAGTGAAGCCCAACACAGAAAAGTTAACTTTATCGCTCAAAATCCTCGAGCAAGCTTCTTAGTTCATAGATTAATCACTTATATGCGTCATGGTACCCATAACAAACTTAGAAACATCATTAAATTTAAGTTGCCAAAGTCAACAAAAGTCAACCATTTTAAAATCCTTCGAGCTCAAACCGTACATAAATTTGTAGGAAAAGATGATGGGAAGCTTTAATAATAATCGACTTTGAGGATCTTAATAAGCAGCAAAGTGATGAAATAGAGAGAAAATTTTCTTATTTGGTACGAGGGGTCGGCCGAGCACTCTCGAAGAAGGAGGAGATGATTTTCTTTTTTGTGTTTGTGATGATAGAAATGGATGAGAGTAGATAACTTAACTCTTGAAATCTTATTATGCATGAGAGTTTGTCTTACATTTAAGTGAATCCTAGGTTATCGATCGAGCAACGATAGAACTTAATTCGAATTATCTGACTACTACTACTAAATTATAAATGTAATTAGAGCTCCAAATAAATTTTCACAATTAATATTATTATGAAATTAGCAGGAAACGGGTTATTACATTAAATGGTTTAAAAATTATATTCATTATTTAGTTAGATTTGTCAAACATATAGGGGTCATTAATTTACTTTGATGATTATACTTATTTTAGTAATAATGTATTAGGCAGTAAACATATTCAAATATCTTAGAATATCATAATTGTCTTAGGAATTGTGTTAATATTTCTATACGAAATAGAAGAATTTATATGCAAACTATATATGATTACGTAAATGACATATGCTTTAAACAATTCCTAAAAATATGACGCGAACAATTGTACATAAAAAAATATTGGAGTCCAAATTTATAAAGGTCAACTAATATAAATTCAAAACTTGACAATCTTTAAGTGATGGTGGTTGTCCCACAGCGTATTAAGAAACAGTATATTGAAGTATAATTCTTAACAATATAAGGTAAAGATATGCGTAATTTTTCTTATTAGAATATATTTTGTTAATGTTTTAACTTTTATGCAACATATAAATTTTTCTTATTAGGGTATATTTTGTTACTATTTTATGAAATAATAATTACGAATAGTAACAGCTTGATATTATCGCGATTTTTTTTTTTCAAAACTTCATGATATATTTAAATTATTATTATTAGATTTATTTACTATAATAATTTAATTATATTTCTATATTTCATCTTGTATGCTTTATAAAACTATTAACCGGTCCTACGTTTCTAAACTAGAGTTTATTCATTTTAAAATTGATACATGTAATATCGGTTATGACACATTATATTATGCAAATATATGTATAATTTAAAGCAAACTCTTTTTGTTTTCAATTCTTTATTTCAAACGATAGCCAGTCTCAATTAGTTATATATATAAGGTAAATATGTATTATAAGTTTTTACATTAAATGATTTTTTATTAGATATTACATTAATTTACATTATTTATATTTTACCCATATATTGAATATTAGAGAGAAACATATAGCAGATAAGTAAATTGAAAATATTAAAAGAAGGAGAACTCAAATCAAACTTATCAGAGCGTTAACAATACATCCAAAATACAAGATGCATGCAAAATTTAAGGAATTAGCGTTGATGGCATGAGTGATAAGACATACTTTGACAAATGTAAGATCATTATGAAAACTTAAACTCACATTTATTTTTTTGAATGAGTTCATAGTGGTCTAGATGAAATAGAACAATGATATCATTTAGGCAAATATAGATGGTTCTTGAATTTAGGCAATAAAATTATTAGAAGATATTAAAGATTAACAGCAGCTTGTAATATTATTTTAGTTGAGACAAACTATTAGTTGAACACCATTAACAATTGGACAAAATAGATAAATAAAAAAATAGGGTGTACCTGCTACGAAAAAAAGATATGTCAATGACGAAAAGAATAAAATATTAATGAAGCAGAAAATAGAGAGTAAATTGATCTTGATAAGCAAAAGTCAAAATATGGACAAATTTTGATAATTTAAAAAAAATGACGATTGAATTTTGGGTAAACTTTAAAATATGTAAGAGAATTTTTTTTCGGTTTTTACGATTTAGTAGTTTTTAGGAATTTCGTCGAAGATCCTCACGCCGACCACGCTTTGTAGCGTCTTTTGGTGTCTCGCAACATAATATTATGCGTGTATTGGAGTGTTCGGTATAGCTACGCAGTCACATGTCGTGTGTCTGATGCTTATAAAGAAGTGAGGCAAAATGAAGCATCTTGATCTAGAGGGTAGGCAATGCTAGAGGAAAATTAATGCTCTTTAAAATATATAAGGTATATTTATTCGATAATTTTATTTTTTCTGATTTACATAATACGGCTTTTGTAATTATAACTTGATGAAATCGCGTATAGCAAGTTCTGTGATTTTATGTTAAGCTTTTATAATTATATGATGAAATTACGTGTAACCAATTTATCGCGTCTGTGTGCGTCTCTTTTTACTAGTTTTATACTAAAGGTATTAAAATGGAAGAGCAGAAAATCATTGTATTAAATACGTCAAGGAACAATTACGAGTTAAATTGACACTTAAAATTCCATAATCCAGGTGTACTGGAGAGAGGATTCATCTGAAACCTCATTTAAATTGATCAGGTGCAATAATTATATAGTTCAATTAATTTAAAAATTTATTTTTGAACATTTGATTAACATGTTGACTCGTTATAATTTATATATATATATATATATATATATATATATATATATTTTAGTATACAAATAATATTGATATGAGAAAGTATACTGTGCAGAGATTATAATGATATGAAAATTATGATTGAAAGTTAAGTTCATGAGGGTGGTCAAAGTTGATCAAGCATGCGTGTGAATGTTAAAACGAAGCGCCGAATTAATTTGAAATGGGTAATATTCTCAAACATTTATATATATATAAATATTTTTTAAAAAAAATATTACAGTAATTTTTTTATTACTGTATTGACAAGAAAATTTAATTATAGTCAAAGATACGCTGGTCAATAAATAGGGGTGTCAATTTTAATAGTTCAATAAATATACGGAATTGTCAATGTATTGATTCCTCCGGGCTTTTACGTATCATTTTAGTTAAAAAATGATTTACTTAAGTTGTCATTTTACACTTTCGATGTCTTTTCATCTAATATTTTTCAGTTTTATCCTTAACATTAAACATACTTCTCTTTCTTTTTTAATTTGTTGTCTACTTCATTTTCAATATAATGTAGGGAGAGATGAACATTAAATAATCAAAAAGTAAATATTTAATTACTTCCATGAAATTGTATAATCCTTTTGATATAACAAGGTGTGAGCCATTGTCAATGCTACAGGCAAACTATTCTTGTGAAAAAGTAAATTCTTCAGTAAAAGCAACGGTTGGTAACTTACGGTCAGTCATAGAAAGTAAGCATATGCAGAAGGCGTTCGCGATGAAGGATTCCGATATGATCGAGAATTACAAATAAGGTCTTTTCGAATGCTCACAATTCTGCTTCGCCTGATAACATAACGACCTGGCCCAGTCATTATACACAGTGAGACTTCGTTATAATCCAGAACGAGTCGTAAAGCCAGATGGGCATTTCGGTTTAAGCCTTGACTTCGTTTCGTCCAAAATTTTGATTTCCATAAGTTCTCGATAAAAAGATTTTCAGAAATTTACAAATGCAATTAGGAGATAAACGACCAACTCCATATCATCTCAACCCATATATAACCTCCATATCTGACATATCTCAAATAACCCGGTAATCTCAAACCCATTCTGGTGAGTAAAATGCGTATCACGAATACAAAACAATTGCCGATAAGGCTAAAGTTTGAAAATAAGTCTGATAATGTCAACAGGTTAATGACGTCAAATGAGGCTGTGAGGATCGCAAATCCGCTGATGCTCACAGCACGCTCGGATCGAAACTACTTGACGTACTCATTTCCAATGTCTGTCGGCAGCGCAAATGATAGATCATAAGCGAAAAGGGGTATGGCGCGAGAAGCTTAGTAACAACAACGCGGTGGAATTGAACTTTCCCATGCAGGCAGACAGAGAGAAAAAATATTATAATAGTGATATGAATAAATGGAGGTATATATCGGGACTACCTAATGAATTATTACAATAAGATTCCAAAGAAGGTCGAGGCGTAACATGTTAGATATAATAGAAGGTCTGATAAAAGCCTGCGTCGCCCGGCGTGAAATCCTGAGAGACTCGGCCATGGCCCATAACTCACAGTCGCCGCTCTGTCTGCCATGTCTCCCTTGAAATTATACCACCCTCAATGCGCGTATACTTTCAATCAAATTACGCGGGGAATGGATCAATCGCTAATAACCCGCTGCGCTTATACCGTAGTATAAGGCCAAATCAACGATGCTTGTAGCAAGTGATAATAGATCTCATGTTTGCTTTATACGAAGTATAAGGCAGCGCCCAACAAATGCATATAAGCAGAAGTGATAATAGATGCCATTTATTGACTTATGCAGAAGTATAAGGCCAACACGAACATGCACATAGCAAGTGATAATAGATCTATGTTGCACTTATACCGAAGTATAAGGCGGTAAATCACGTATCACGCGAGGAAGGGAGAGTCACGCTTGTCGCATCGGCCTTAGGGTCGATCGATACTCAGTCCCATATCGAAATTAAATACATGCTCAGCCAAACCTCTCGATAATAACTTCTCTACTCCCGATATATCCAGCCTTTGGCTAAAATATGTGCAATCATAAATCAATCATAACGCCGACAAAGCACAAAAAATACATAAGTGCCCGACGAAGGCCAAAAAATACAACGATGCCCAAGCCAGGCCGGGAATCATAAATCTTGAAGCGAAGGTCACAGAACACAGAACATAAGTTGGGGTTCACTTTGTATTACTTACCTTAAGCAAATCTTGGCGCCCGCGGAATACAAGCGCGCAATCATATTATGGCTCGCACAAATGAATCACATAATCATCTGGCAACTACATGTATACCGTTCAGCGTAATCATACAACAATTCACGTATACCGTTTCATAGTCATACCATGATTACATGTTCCGCCGTTTAAAGTAAGTACGTAAAGTAGCGCGAGATAAGTACAAAACGCATTTGGTACCACAAAACTTTTCGCAAAACACAATCACGATGGCTTGCCACTCCACGATCAGCGCCTAACAAAAATACCGAGAAAGTATAATTAAAACCTCACACTACTTATACTTGCGTTACGGAAGATATACAACTTATTTCTTGAGTGGAATGATTTAAGCGGTCTAAAATGACGGATAAAACAGAATCAGCCTTCGGACCTGACCAATCTAGGTTCCCGCTAGAATTCCACCTTATTGCTAACATTTATATCAAACTTATAGATGCGTTATGTTTTGCTTGCTCGAGTCCATTAATTAAGCAACGTGGTTTAATGCTCGATTATAAACTCAGCTTTACAAATCGCGCTTATCGGCTAACTCCGCTTTAATCAATTTTAAATCACCATTTTTAACATCAGCTTAACTTCTGTAGGTGCAATTAAACTCACATTTAGTCTTATAAAATATGAAGCCAAAGTCAATAAAACCTAGAAAAGTCTTGAAGCCATAACATCCTCGAACAACCTACAAATGTTGAATTAAAATGAAGCACATATACGTCATAGAACCCATAACATACTTAGAATCATCATAAAATTGAGTTATATCAAAAGTCAACCAAAGTCAAACATCAAAAAAATCAACCAAAACTCTAATTTCTTACCTCAAATTCGTAGGGAAAGATGATGGGAAACCTTAATAATCAACTTGAGGATGTTTATAAGCCACAAAATGAAGAAATGGAAGAAAAAATCTTGTTTTGCTCGGGGATCTCGGCCAAGGCTTCCATGGAGAGAAGATATTTTGTATTTTGTGATGTGGGATAGATGGTCTTATTTCGTGAAGTCACAAAAGCCTTGCGGGAGTTTGTGCGAAATCAAGCGAATCGAGTTATCGAACTCTTGAGCGATCTAAACACTTTCAGATTGTCCCCATTTATTACTAATAAATTATAAATGTGATTAGAAACAAATAAATTTTCACAATTAATATTGTGCTCGAAATTAGCCGTAGCAGGTTATTCTGATGCAGCAAATCAGTGTATAAGCTTCGGGCTCCCCCGTCTAGCACCATTATTCTGTCTGCTTAATACTAGTGGCAATGCTAATCTTTTTAAACCGAAATTAAGGCATTTGTAGCAGAGATTAATGCGAGATAGTTGTCTGATACTAGGAGTTTATAGAAACACTCGGAGTACATTAAAACCCTCTAGATCGTCACACAAAGTTCTATGTGATACAATATGTCACGAGAATACACTCTTTGTTTTCCATTCTTGCGTCTGCGTTAGAAGCCGTTATAGTGTAGGCACGTCCAGCGTTATAGCAAATTTTTCTTGCTCTTGAAAACTCAATCTAGTAGATAATAAATGCTTGATTGACTTTTCCCGTTTGATTTTAGACATGTATCTTTTTTGTTCGTTGATTGACAAGTAATGCCCGTAAGCTTCAATCGAATCATATCTTAGGATTATAAATGATCTTCGGATATGGTATAAAAATCTTTGTCTGAAAAGATCGCATCGACTCTTGAATAGTTCTTGTGTCTGTCGAATTGTTGGTCGTGACAAGCAAATACTTGACCGACTTCTGATACCTTAACACTCCGATGCCTGAAACATTGTCGTTGATTTTTGAAATTAAGCTTTATTATTGATTATTAATTATTCGTTATTCTAAAAATATAAAATTTATATCATTAGTTCATTTTTTAAAATGCTTTCCTATTAATTTTAAAAATTTAATAATATAATTAAAGAGTAATTGAAGATTAAAAATTTATTTCGATATGTGAGAAAGTCAATTAAAATAGATTGGAGGGAGTATATTATCAATGAAGGACATAGATGTAAAAATAACTATTTTATTAATCAATTTGCAAATGTCTAAAATGACAAGTAAAAAAATTGGAGAAAGTAATATTATATTTTACCAATTTTAAGATGGAGGTACTACTAAAGTCAAAACAACATTTAAGTAAATACTTCAAGACTGAATAAGGCAACGACTACATCTTCAAATTGCAGTCGTCTCTTAGCCCATTAATTTGTTCTTCAATAATATTGCACTTGTCGACGGAACTACGAAGATTGGTTGCATGACATTTTATACTTGTTACATGGAGAAGATGCATGCTAAGCTAGAAATCTTGAACATATAGGGTAGTTAGCTGTAATATTCCAATATTTATAGTAAGTAAATTCATTTTAGAAATTTTAGATCTTGACATGGATTTTAATGGAGATTATATTATTTTTGGCCTATTTATTATAATGAAAAAAGAATTGACGCCTTTAAGAATAGAATAAGAAATTTGAAAATGAAAATATGATTTTTAAGAAGTTTTGGGATAGAAATATCATTTTTGAGAAATTTGGAGATAAAAATATTGAATCTACCCTAAGTTCCCAGCTCCCCCGTGAATACCCCAATTCATTCCCTCATCTGAAATCCCAAAACATTTCCCACCAAATGACAACACCCAACTACATACCGATCCCTTCAGATTTATTTGCGTGCAACAACTTCGCCTTTATTGATATCGCGTGTCGAAGAGGGGATAGGAGTAGATTTAATTTTAGTTTTAATCGATTACTATTTTTCTGGTTTAGTCTTAAGCTTGTTGGCTAGATTAGTTAATTTGGATTAATCTTTTGAGTGTAGTATTTGTTACTAGTTATATTGGTTCTAATTATAGGCCTAAATAGTTGAAGTTTAATGGGTTAGATCTATTGTTGGTTATTAAACATTTTGAGTTGCCTTGAAAGTATTGAACTTTGGATTTAAGTATATAGGATGGTGGTTTGGAATTGTAGGATTATAGTATAAGATAATGGACATTTGGATAATGAAAACTATTGTGGTTAAGACCTCAGTTTAAAAGGTATTAAATAGGCTTACATTAGAATACTTGCTGAATGTTGATATTATTCTCTTTAGATCTTGAGGAATTAGATTGAGACTCGATTAGGAGATTCGGACTAGTGAGATTCGGACTAGTGAGATTCGCTACTTGAGGTGAATGGATATACCCGGTCTAGTTATTTTGATACCTAAAAATATAAATTTATAAAATTATGTTAATATTATTTTTGGAAAAGAAATGATACTTTTCAAAATGTACGTTAAGTTATAGAAATCTTCTTTTATTAGTACTATTATGTATGTTTTTCTAAAATTGATCAAGCATGAAAAATAATTTATGAAATGGGCACTTTGGCAATATATTGGTGTGTGTAGAATGTGATTGATACTGACTTGAACTATTTATATATGATATAGGCGTATATATGCTATGTTTCGATTATGTTTTTGTGGAATTATTTATTATGATTTGTGTGGACTTGTCATGGGATATCAAAGGATACTTAGAGGTGTTGTTAGAGATTCACAGGCAGTCTCGATCACTTAGGAAGAGATGTGATCGGCTGATGCCTCGGGTTAGGAGGGTCTCATAGGTAGGGAGGAAATCGTACGCGTGGTACGGGGTAATACATGTTATTCTTAAATGGTGATCTCGAGATAGGCAGGCTATGTTTGAATAATGGAAACAGGTTTTTGGAAGTTTCTACAAACTTAAGTGTGGTTTAAATATATGTTTTGATGAGATTATGTTGTGAACTTTGTATATTATTTTTAAAGGATTTAATTACATTACTTGATGCTTTAACTTTGTATATTATAAATGGACATTAATACGTGTAATATTTGTGACCATCTGGAAGCAGTTGATTACTTCTTGAAATTTATGGATAAATTAGTCTATTCAGATATGATTTGAGTACGATTCTTTGGATGGGTTGAGATTGCTGATGTTTTAGTTCGAGTTGTCTTTTATCTCTTTTTGGTTTATTCGATTTGTGTTATTCGTAAACTTTATGACTTTAGAACAATTGTCTATTATGAGTTATATTTTAAAGATTTGGAGTTGTAACTGAGAGAATGTTGCCTCAGTTTTTGAGTATTATGTTTTCTAAGATACCTTGAGTAGTTTGTGTATGCATTGTGTATGGATGTTCCGACTATTGGGTTAGATGCTCTATTTTGTTATATTGGAGTTAGTATTGTGTATAGTGTGTGGATTACAGGTTGGAATACAGGTAACGCCTTACGTGCTCTTTAGAAATATCTTGGCAAGGTGTAAAAGCATTAGGTTAAAGATATTACATTAAGCAGTTCGATACTTTTCATTGTAATAATAATTTCTATTAGGAAGTCAAATCTTATACTCCATCCAGATTGAATTTTTAAGTAATAACTACAGTTGTTTATGCATAAAATTAGAAAAAAAATAAAAATAGTCAAAAGGTATATTAATAAAATATCAATTAAATAAAAGCTACCTTGGTTAATAATTTAATAAGCAATACTCATTCAACCGTAGAGTGAAATTAATTGATTTTTCACCTTTTAGAAAATTATTTGATTTTCACCTTTTTGAGATTAATGTTTTTATATGAACAATCTTTCTCCTTATTTTAATAAGTGTATGTATATAATATGTTGAATCTTGTAAATATCTACAAATAAAATAAAATAAATATAATCCAATTTAATGCATTTTCATACTACTTGTTTTATGAAGTTGACCCGTTGACCGTACGCTCAACTAATGATGCACTTGGTGAAATTAGATTATTACATGTAGTAGTTGAACATTTAATGTATAAGATATTATGGAATAAAATACTTCAAACCAACACCCACTACTATTTAAGAAAGTTTGGCCAATTTTGAATTTTGAATGTTTATTTCATTTTTTAAATTATGCACTTTTATACTTTTAAAATTTATCTATACATTTAAAGAAAATGTATGAAATGCTAACATTTTTCAATGTTATTATTGACATGATATAATTAATTATTTTATGTTTTAGTTAAATATATAAAATTTATTAATTTTTAGAGTTAAAATTAAAATCAAAATAAATAATCTTTTTGTGATAGAGTGTGGGAGGGAGTAATAATTTTGCTCTCGACATTTCATTTAATTCCTTTATCAAATACTCCGGACTCCCTCCATATCAAAGATTGTTTATGATTTAAATATAATATTAAAATTATTAATTATTTAAAGTAAAAGGTGATACTTTTTAATTAACTTTACATTTTTATTCAAATAAAAGTTACTTATCAAATGTAATGATTAATGAATATTAAAGAGAAAATTTCATAAATAATTAATTAAAACACTTTTAATTTAAACAATTAATTATTTTAATATGTTCTTCATCAGCATCTGCCAAACCAGCCAGTGCCTTATTTCTTTCTTAAACACACAACGCCGCCCCCTCCAGCCTTCCTCCCCCGGCAAACATAAAATCCCCTAATATTTGACGAGGATTCTTTCAATTTTGCATCTGTAAAAAAATTAAACAAAACAAGAGGGTGCACCTGAAAGTATATATATGTATTGTTGGGTATGAGGTGCTAGGTATATATAGCTCTAAATAAAATTCGTTTTGTAAAGCATTTGATCATTGTAAAAAAAGAAGGTTATCACGTGATGGGAAAGTTATGGAATGTGGTACATGGTTTGAGGCCAATTCTGATGATGATACTCATTCAAATAATGTCAGCTGGAATGGTCATAATGTATAAGTTGGCTTCAGAGTATGATATGTCTATGAAAGTCCTCACTGCCTATCGCTACACGATTGCCTCGGCCACTCTTATTCCTCTTGCTTTCTTCTTGGAAAGGTAATGATACATTTTAACTAATCCACATCAGGTGAATGTACCAAATCATATCGAACAATTCGCTCAGTTAGGATCAAGCCTTAGACTCCACTTGAATAATAGTCACTAAGCAAGAATAGCCTTGAGGATAGTCAGAGTTGGTGCAAGGTAGGTGGCTGAGCTTTGTATTTGTGAGTTCATGAGTTAGATTTAAAAATGATGCTCACTTAAATAGTATTAGCTTTTGAGTAGTGGCTGGTCCCGTTAAAAAAAAACTTTAGAAAATTAATAGTGAAAATAAAATTTAGCTTCAAGAGACTTAAATGAGATTTATGTGCTATTTTGAGTCGATAGAAATTCCCGGCTTACACTATTGTTATTATTTTTTTATAATGGAAATGTTATTGAAATGTTTTTGATTTAAATTTATTTCTTGTCCAGGAAGAATCGACCGAAGTTAACATGGATGGTAGTCTTGCAAGCATTTTCTAGTGCTTTCTTTGCGTAAGTGGAGTAAATTGGTGAATAAATAGTGAATTATTTTTAAAAGTAATACAACATTATTTAAATTATTTGCTTTTTTCTTTTTAAAAAAAAGCCATATTCAGTCTTTCCAAAAGCTTAAATGAAAACTGGTTGAGTAATTGCAAATGCAGGGGAACAATGGCGCAAAACATGTATGCTGAGAGTTTAGTGTTAACTTCTGCCACATTTGCCACCGCTATGTTCAATCTGGTGCCAGCCGTAACATTCATTATGGCCATATTATTTAGGTACATAAACATGAATATATACAATTGTATTTTCTTATTAACATTAGTTTAATATCTAATATGAGCCATTTTAATAACTAGTAAAGGGAGGCGTCACGATCTGCGGCTTGTCTGATAATTCTCAAATATTTGATACATTTTTTATGTTTAATTTGAAATCTTATAAAGCTGTGTAAAAAACTTCGTTCTTTGAATTTTTTAATTAATATTTTATTTTTTGAAGGAATACTTTGATTCTATTGCTTCTTTAAATATAATATAAAAAATTACAATGAAATAATATCCGTATAAAGATCTTATACAGCCCAAGATGTCAACTGAGAGATACAAATATTCTTTAGCGATTTGATGTCCTGCGACTAAATGTATTGACGAATTGATCATAGGTATCTTGAATTATTTGCTTTTATATCGGTTAAATTGATATGATTTAAAAAGTATAGTCCCCCAAATTTTGTAGATCGATATATAAAATTCATATTTGCATGGAATTAAATACTTGATAATAATAATAATAATTACTAAATCATGGTTATTTAACTAATACCTATTATAATAATTATAACAATAGTTCTACATAATAATAATAATAATTTTTAAAAATAACATGAGATTATTCTTGCTATTATAAATAATAATAATAATTCTACATAAAATATATTTATTATTTAAATTATACAAAATATTAAAGATTAAAAATGACATGTGATGAGAAAATACATGGTAATTAGAAAAGATAATAAATTAATAATATATAATATAGGCATATTCTTGTAAATTTGAATCATAGCAGAAAGTTATCTGTCTAAAATTGAAAAAATAATTGTATTTATTCAATCATTCTAGTTATTAAGATGTTATTTGGAATAGCCAAATAAAGTTAATTAAAAATAGGATCTGCGGCATTTATAAAGTATATATCTTAGAATGTATATGATGTATCAAATATGGCAAATGCAAATATGTGATTCCTTCCGTTAATAATCTTGTCTTCTTCTCACCGAAGTATAAAGTATATGATGAATTCTTTAATACTAAACTTTCCTTTTTTTTATTTGACGTTTTGAGATAATGAGGTGAAAGCTTTATTTATTAATTAAATTCTTTATAATTTTAATAAATATAAAGTTATAATATTAGATTCGTCTTTACAGAAAATTCCCCCGTAATATTATTTTCTTATAATTTTTGAACGTATAGTTTAAAATGTTGATAATTGAGAAGTTAATAGAATAGAAAATGTCGAATAAAAAAATGGAAGCGAGTGAAGTAGTTAATTCACATTAGAAGCTATAAACAAAATTTTTAAATAGAAGGGTAATTTTAGTAATTAATGTGTGAAAAGGGAATAATATGCTTCATATCTTTTTATATATATTGGTAATTGTTGAACTTTGAAATTTGAAAAAACATAAAATTGATAATTAATGCATTTAACATAAAACTCAATTAATCCATTTAACATAAAACTCATATCTACTAAATACATGAAATATATGTAAATGTGGTTAAGTATTTTAGTTAGTTTAATTAATAACTGAGTGATGCGTATAAGAGTTCATTAATAGAAATGTATCACATAATATATGTAAGTGGTTTCGGCTAACATGGAAGGATATCATTGTTCAAACTATATGTTTTCTTCTGCAGATCATTACAACACTAGCTTTAAAATCGTTGGTAGGCCCTGTGAATGAAGTTTGGTGCCGTAAGATAGAAATCGGGGATTCAAAAATCAAAACCCGCCCTCTGAATGAAGTTTGGGGCCATTAATTTTAATGAAACCATACATCTCATCACATTAAGAACTAAAATATCAATATATATATATATATATGTATCGACAGATTATAGGAATGAAAAACAAGTATTGTGGAGCTATTTGATTTGTATTTGTTTCCAAATGAATGATTGTCAGGATAGAAAAGCTGGGTTTAAAGAGCATGGCAGGGAAAGCAAAGGTGTTGAACATGTGGCTGTTGGCACTGTGCAGAGTCAGAAAGAGCAATCATCTCATCAAGCACTTAATGATCAGCACAACCCATTTTTGGGAACTATTTTGATAATAACCAGTGTTATCACTTCTTCATTTAGCTTGATTATCCAGGTATTTACTATCTTTATTTACTCGGACTAATTCCTAGATGAAGGATTCCAAAATTATTGTCCGTGATTAGTGTTTTAGATTCCTAGATGAATTTCTTGTCCATGATAATAACTTCATTAATTCATTATACTACTGATTTAACCTGCGTCTTGTTCTTCACGCAGTCAAGATGACCGTAATACCCTTACCAGTATTCGTCCTCCGCGCCAGTTTGTACTTTTTGAGGCCTTAAACAATTTGTTATGCTCTTTGCGCCGAGAGAAATTGGAGTCGGTGGAAGTTAGGGTGGGATGTGAGGCTACTAACGTCTGTTTATGCTGTAAGTTAAATGAAATGTCTTCCTAATGCCTTTCTCGTTTCCGTCCTTTAGACGACTTAGATCAAGTGCAGTATATGTTTTACCATATATATATGTAATATGTGGATTATTGATTACATGATATTAATTATAATTTTTGTCGAAAAAAGTTTATTAAGGTAGCTTGTTATATATATGACCTCTTGCATGTCTTGGAGTTATACTAGATCATGTACCTAGCATAAATGAATATGTTCCTAGCATAAATGAATAGTCTTGCATGTACGTCTTATGAAAGACAAGTGTAACACGTGTTTTTGTAATAATTAATCATGCAAGATACTTGACAACTGTATTTGTCAAGTGTTATATCTTTGTATGTAGATGTACATTTGTCATACGTAAGCGTAGCTAGCCTCAACAATAATTAAATACCGTAAGACTATGTCATATGCATTACGTTTGAAGTCAGATAAATATATCATTTGCAAAATAAAAGGGTTATTATGCTTGTCAATGTTCTCACAAGAACCAAACGAAGAAACTCGTTGGTTGTCTTTCCAAATTAAAGATATTGAAGGTGTAGATGTTGAATCCTTATTCTCTGAAAATGATGAACCCTTTAAAAATACTATTTTGACCATCAAAATTGAATATAAGTCATCTAATGGCTCATCTAATTAAAGATGATTGCTATGATATTCAAGACAAGTTTGATGTCTTACATCTTTGTTCAATGGCACTTTGTCAAGCATAAGCCACATAACTTGCCAATTAATCTCAGCCATCACCAAATGCCCAAAATCCATCAACTTTAGAAATTGTAAACTTCGGTTAATTTCTTCAGAAGTGATACAGCAGTATCCATGGGGAGTTTTAGACCTAACTAAATTCAATTAATGGGCTTATAATTACCAAAAGGCCCGTAGATAATAAATATTAACATCTAAATATATTTCAATACACGCCCCTTCGAGTTGGGTATTAATCATGAATCTTGTTTTGCAAAAGAAATATTAATTGGCGTTTAAAAGTGCCTTAGTAAATATATCAGACAGAATTGGTACGGAAGTGGAGACATAGGCCGTATGATCGAGCCATCGCGATAGCATCATGCAAAAAATGACAATCAACTTGATATGTTTGAGTGCGCTCATGGAATGCGGGTTTTGGCGCGATGAAGAAGCGGCTGGCAGTGTAGCTTAACCTCAAAACGGACGTGATGAACTCAGAGATTTTGAAACAAACCTTCCTGACCATTTTAACTTCATGATGCCAATTTGCCATGATATTGCGGTAGGCAGGCGACTCACTTTGAGTTGCTTCTTTGGACTTCAAGAAATGGAGGTACGAAAACTATCGTCGAAAATTCGCCTGTTAAGAGGACATGTAGCCAATCAGGTGCCGTCTGTGGTGGAAATCACGGAAAGATATGAAATGCCTTGTACGGAGACCGCTTAGATATTTAACAAGCAGAAGGCGGCAAAGCGATGATCATGTCGAGGCATGAATAAGCGGAACAAAACACGCCTGACAAAAGTTATATACGGGCGAGTGAAGGCGGTCACAGGCCTTGACAGCTGGCTTTATCTTTGTTCAGCGTCAATGGAAAAACAGGAATTTGGAGGAACTCGCCCAAATGGTGAATTACGCTCCCAAAGGAAATGTAGAACAGCAAAACAAACCAGGTATTAGAAATTATATCAGGGTATAATTAGTTGGGACCGAAAAAATACCTGCTTGGTACGGGCAATTTGATACCAGAAATTGTTAAGAATACCCCGGATCTTTCATGTGACACGAGCTCGAAATATTCTTAAATGAGAGTATACTTGATAGAGGTGTTACCAAAAATAATAAAGATCTACAATCGACATAAGACCAGAGCATTAATTTGTATATCCTTAGACCCACGTAAACAATGAATAATCGGATAAAGATTGAAGAAAGCCATACGGGTTTTGATCTGCGGCTAATAGAAACCAGGCGCTGGAGTCTTTGCTACCATCTGAGAGATTTGCATCGACAAACCTCGTCTTGGCTTTTCGGTGAAGATCAATTGGGTACCTCAATATAGACCTCTTAGTAAGATCACCGTATAGAATCATTATGGACGTCAGATTTGATGTAGTTCCCGATTCTTAACGGCGGTAACCAGCAGAAAAGTCACAGTGGATTTACCATCTTTTTGTAATGGGCAAATGTGTCACCATGTCCAATCCATCTTTGATGATTCCATGCCTGGCTCAGGCCTTTACTGGTTCAGTACCACTGGAGTTTAGGCGATTTTATATACTCAGCGACTCCCAGAGTGCGCCTTACGAGGTCTGAAAATTAATAGCCAAATACCGTTGTCTCCAGGAGCTTTCAGTTTCCACCGAGGCAGTCGCCTCAACCATCGGGGATTACCCAGCAGCCTCCCGTGAAAGAATGAGGCTCGGTACAGAGTTAATTTAGCAATGTATCGTAATCGAGCGGAAGAAGTTATTACAATTTACTAAATTCGTAATAGGGTAAAAATACACAGGCTGAGTTGGAGATGTCAGCAGAGGATGGACTTACTATTTTTCTTGTGTTGAGTAGCGAAATCCCTTAGGCCAAGGCATTTTGCACAAATCTTGAGGTAGGAAGGGTGGTTGCAGGGGAATGCGTGCAGAGGCCGAGAACCTGTTCGACCAACTCGTACTCCATATTAATGGGGCTTGTGGTGCCTTCCACATTTACCATTTTCTGGTGGCAAAATATGGGAAAATAAGGTACATATCTTGTCGTTATTGTTACTCATTAAGCAAAATAGGGGAAGCATCTGGTATGTATGTAACTGACCCGCCCAGGTCATTTGAGTGAGAATCATTATAATCAGAACGCGAGTCGCAATAGATGGGTGACTCGGTTTAAAAAACTACTCGTTTAAATCAAGAATTTGATTCACAATTCAACTTCTCAATCCAAAATGATTTTTTTAAAATTTAGTCGTGGAGTGATATACAGCTTGACCAGGCCGTATATATATATACCTGACATATCTAGAAGGCAGATAATCTGCAGCGAAACTCTGTGAATAAGTATTGTATTGAAATACAAAAATAATTACATGAAGGCTAAGTTTAGAAAAAGGAAAAATATAATCAAATCGGTTAATAGTAGCATCAAAATGAGGCTGTGAGGATCATGACCACCCGATCTTTCACTAGCCACTGGAACAAACTCCAATGACCTCTTTGCCTCAGCGCCGCTATGACTATGGCACCAAATGTAATCTGTAGAAAGCAAAAAAGGGTCTCATGGCAGAAACTTCATTAAACTTTCTGAGAACCCCAAACCACACGGAGCGTGGCGGTCGGTATTATAATAATTCCAAATACTGAATAAGACATATATATCACGAGACTATATAATAAGATTAAATCTGACATGGTAGAAAGTCTCGAGACATTATGAGGAGATATAATAGAGAGTTTCGATTAAAACGCAGTCACCCTGAAAGAACTCAAAAAACTCCATAGCGGCTATAACTCCTGGATTTATGGAACCATCCCATCTCTAAATGTCACACTTTATTATCATAGGCCATACCAATCATATCACCAGAGCCATCAACACAAACGGGAATGGGACGATCATTATCACCACCGGCTCATATGCAAATTATAAAAATGAAACCCATGTTTATACAGAAGTATAAAAGGTAACCCATGCATCTGAAGTATAAGGCCATGGCATATCTGATAAGTATATAAGGCAGTAAATCCATCGCGCAGAAGGAGGTCGTATAACCATAATCATCCCAGCTATGAGAGATTCGCTATCCACAATAACTCAAGTCGCGAGTCACGTAACTCCCGACCCATTCTGGCTACTCCCAGGCAATGTTAAAACATTTAAAGCATCCCTTGTCGTAAATCAAATCATGTGGCCTTGTGGTACGGAAATACCAAAGTTTACGACAAAGCCACGAGAAATACAAAAAGTCTTAAACAATGCTTTGAAATCTGGCAGTCTTGAAATGAGGCCCATAAATCGAGAAATATAAGTTGGAGTTCAAAATTTATTACTTACCTCAGCTTGATCTTAACGGCAGAATATAATCGCGTAATCATATGTGGCTCGCTTCAAATGAATACTTTGTAATGGTACAACCGTTACATATACCGTTCTCACGTAATCATACCACAAGGACATGTATACCATTCACCGTAATCATACCGCTGATGACCGTTCCATGATTTTAAAGTAAATGCATAAGGTAGCATGAAGATAGAAATCTTCCTCTGGCCCAAACACCCACAAAAACCATGAACACAATCCGCGGTGGCCCTTACTTTCACGATCGGCGCTTAACAAAACGACCAAAAGTATAATCAAATACCTACTCTTATGCTTGCGTTCAGAAGATACTAAACTCTTAGTAGGACTTCAATTTAAACGGTCTAAAATGATGGATAAACAACGAATTAATAATCACATGGGATATGACCAATCGATCCCCGCTAGAATTCCATATCACTTTAACATTCATATCAGAACATAAGTCATTGAATTCTTCTCGAAGTCACTTGATTAACAACTCCCAAAATAATAATTTATAACTCAAACTTCACAAATCCTTTTCTTCAACTCCACTTTTAATCGATTTAAATCACCATTTTAACTCAAAATAACTCTGATAAGGTCCAATTAAACTCCCACTACCTGCGTTTAAAGTCTTATAAAAATATCAACCAAAAGTCAACTAAAACCTAGAAAAGTCAACTTAGTATAACGTAAGTAATGACACCACAGCTAATGATTGCTAGCATATCGTCATAGAACTCATAACTTAGAATTATCGTAAAATTTTGAGTTGTAAAGTCAACCAAAGTCAAACATTAAGAAATGGATGCATTATTAGTAGGAATGAAGAAATGGAAGAGAAAAATCTTGTTTTTATGCTTTCAGGGGAGTCTCGGCCAAGAAAAACTTAGGAAGAAGGGAGATGGTTTGTGATATTTGTGTGAATAGTAGATGATAAGGATGAGGCTAGTTACTTAACACTTAAGTCGCCAAAAGCCTTATGAAGTTTATTAAATAAATGTCCAAGTGAATCGAGTTATCAAGCTTGATTTAACGATCTAACTTAACTAGAATTATCCGTACTAGTACTAAATTATAAATGTAATTGACTCAAATAAATTTCACGAATTAGTATTATTATCGAAATTAGCAGGAGCGAGGGTTATTCTGATACCCTCACAACAAAATTTCGACCTCGAAATTTGTATTGAAATAACCAAGAAAAACCAATATATAATAACACTAAATCAAATACCATACAAAATAAAATGCCTTCATGCTCTACTTCGAAAAGAGCTGCGGGTAACGGTTTAAATCTCATCTTCCACGTTCCCGAGTAAGCCTCCTTGATTCCTCCTTGCGCTAATTCCCTCACTTTGAGGACTTTCCACTTAAGGCCATTGCCTCCTCAAAACCTTCTCTTTCAGGTCCGGAATTTCACGTTTTCCTCAAACTTAGGTCCTCCTCCGAAGCTCACGGAGGTGAGCTAAATATGCGACTTCAAATCGGGGAATATACTTCTCGAAGCAGGATACATGGAACACGTTTTGAATCTGCTCCCAAACTCAAGGCAACGCCAACCGATAAGCCACCAGACCCTTCTCCCAGGATGCCGAATGGTCGATATAGCGAGCAACTACTTTCCTCCCAGGCAGCGTCGCTCCGTTTCCACGGGGATCGGCCCGGGGAGCCTACGATTCGCAGGCCTCAAGCGACAAGTCACTCTGCGATGATGCATATTTCTACACACTTTATCTGAAATTTGTCGCCAGTCTTCTTTGAATCGGCGATCCATTTCTGCGAACTCGACGACTTCGGAGGCAAGTAAGCTTTCCTCTCACTGCCTCGTTCAATGGCTAAGGTGCGACGCCCGCTTGTCTGAGGCCTCAAGAGTGCCATACGATATAGCATGGAAGGAAATTTGTTGTTGTAGGCGGAACTCTATCTTGGGCTTCGTAGTCCCGATTTAGGAGGTTGGTAGCTGAAACGCGAGACATATCCTCCAGCGTCCGTATCGTCACTCTCAGTTGCTCGTCGATCTGGGGATGAAAAGATGTGCTCGGCTCCACTCACAGTCCCAGAGTCTCACACGGGAAACCTCCCGAAATCTCGAAGTGAATCTAGCGTCGCGGTCCAGAAATGATCGACACCGTCTGACTCGTCTGATCCACATAGATGTAGCTAGTCTCGGGCCCGTCTATGAATCGATGCCGTTAGGAAATGAAGCTTGAAACTTAGATGGGCTATCCCTGATCCTTGAGATCCCGTCATTATCGCGCCAGCGTCTAGGAAGCCAAAACACGAAGTCCGTGGTGAGTATTCTCCCGTGTCCGCTCGGGAATAGGAAGAGTCGTAATAAACCCGCGGGATATACATGCTCGACCCGACTGTTGTGAGCCAATAACTGCCCTGAGCTGCGATCTCTCTCTTCGTTTCACGACTGACCTGTCGTCGACTTCAAATCGCGGTATCTTTTGTGCTGGATTATCTGTTATAGGAGTATTATGAGCCTCATCAGAATCTCCGCCTGTTAAATCTGAATACGATTTACCATGATACGTCGTTCGTCCTCGAGGCTTTCGATTCGTCAATGTGAAATTTGATCGACCCGTTTACCGCGTCCTCTTGATAACTGCGATCTACCGTTTCGGCTAACAGGTTCTAAGATTCGATCCTGGCGGTGGTCGGGACTCATCTATGTTGAAATCTCCCACCATTCTGATATCAAAATCGACTCCCCGGTATTTAAATCTCTGCAGGTCTTGATTTCCTTTCTACTCAGTAGCCAATTTACTTCATTTACGCTTCCGCAGGTGGTACTTTCGATAGTCAAGTCATAATCGTTGATGAACTCCGTCACTCCTTCTGCCTCAAATTCAAATCTACGCATCGCGAGATATTTCAAACTCTTATGATCGGTAAATCTAGCATTTAACCCCCATCTGAGATAATGTCTCCACAATTTCAGCGCCAAACGCCTCGCCCGTAGCTTCAGATCATGGGTGGGATAATTCTTCGTGATTTCTGGGTGCTTAGGGAAGCGCTAGGCACGCTGCATTGTCGAAGCAACGCTTTGATCCGCAATGCGAAGCATATTTATAAATCACGTAGCCACCGGAGACAGACGGTTTACATGCTAAATTAGTAGTCAACTTTCCACTTTAGTATCACGAGCGGGTCCTCCTTGTCGTCATCCCGAATAAAGCGTAACCCGCTTTCTTGGTCGGCCACCGGTCGATGGCGTCTCGTCGAAAGTCGCGATGAATCACCGTGTAGTAACCCCGGCTAACTTCAAAGAAAGTCCTCGCACCAGTCCTGATGGTGGGGCCGGCTCCCAGTGTTCTGACTCCATACGTGGATGTATAAATACCATAGAATAACGTACCCAGAGGTACGCTTTCGCCAACGGAACTCACGTTTAGAAAACTTAGCATCTATTGAGGTCTTTGTCGAGTCACTAAACACAATCTAAATGCCTCGTATTTCTCGCTCCCCTGCAAATATGAGTCTCATCCAATGAATACCACCGCGAAACTCATCCGATATAAAATGCCGGTTCATAAAAATCGATAAAAGGCCGCGGTCATTCGTCAGTCAAATGGCATAACTATAAATTTCATAATGCCCATGCCCGAGATCGGAAAGCGATTTGGAATATCCTCCTTTGATCCTCGGTAGTGATATGAACCGCCGTCGATCTTGAGAACACCTTGGCATCTTCGGTGATCAAGCAAATCGTCAATTACGAATGAGAGGTATCGGTTCTTGTGGTCAACTTTATTCCATTTGTAGTGATGCGGCCTCGTCGATCATCCTTTTTTCCTGAAACAAAAGCTAGTGCGCCCCAGGAGATACTCGTTACGATGAATCCTTTACGCCTTGACTCACGTGGCGAGGTCGCGGTCCTACTTGACTGGATGGGGCCATCGGTGCAGCGGAAGAGGTGGTCTGGGTACCGGGAATATTTCGATATGAGTCGTCTCCCTACTGCAGAGGAACCAGGAAGTCTCGGGGAAAGACATCCTTGAATTAACAACAGCATCCTACAATACATTCTCTTACCTGCTCAGAATAAACATCCCAGACAGCGCATCCTTTCTAAATCAACCTCCAGCCTCGAGTCTTGATACAAAACTCGAAGGCAAATCTTTCTATACCACACCAATTGGATATCCCAGTATACACAGGCAAAGTAATGTCGCCCAGGTGTGATCCAATTACTGACATGATGTTTCACCTAACGATCATGCAAAAGGTGGGATCAAATCGAAAACGAATAGAAATGCATCGATGAACCTTATTGTCAGCCACCCTCGAATGAGTCTCTAAGCCTAGGATTTTAATAACGGTGTCATAATCACAAATTAAGGAATAGGCAAGGAGCACCTGATATACAAATAATCTGAAATAAAACTATGAGGAAACAAAAAGTCGTAACCCCAGAGTCAAACAACACCACAGCCTCGATATCACACATAAATAATGTACATGCTTGACTCTGCAGAATTATCCCATATCTCTGATAAGTCTTGACATAGAATCACGAGCCCTCGGCAGAAGGCTCCGTGCTACTGGCTCCTCACGAGGTCCTCGACTCCACGTATCCCAAACTCACGGCCGGCTGAATCGACCACCACGACTCACGATGCTTAGCCTCTGGCCCAGGCTGATTGATGAAGTACTAGCGCTTTCTACCATTTGCAGGAAAGGTAGAGGCGATCGCCGCTGAAATGTCTGTTCTTGGCATCGATAACATATGGCCAGCCCTCATAAATCTGCTTGCATGTGCCCCATCTGACCACAACGGCAACATCGGATACATCTACGAACCCAGGAAGACTACTGCGGACCCCTTGGGATCTCGTGGCGCCGAAATCTTGAGCAGGCGATTGGAATAACTCGAGGCGGCTAGGGCAAGTAACTGCAGGGATGACTCTCTTTGGTCCGTCCTCCTGCAGAATTTAGTAGGCAGCCGGGCCCGATAGTCTCGGGTCGACTCACCCTCGATCGGCACCGCCTGCATGCCTGCTCAGTTTCCATCTTCGGCTGCGTTCCTCATGACATAGAAACTAGTAAAAATCATCGGTGAGATGCAGTGACGTATCTCCCCGTCGAACCATCCTTTTGAAGTCGGCCGGATAAACATCTCGAGTAATTCGTACATATCATTGAAGCATGCCGTACTCATCGTGACACCGAACCTGCGTCGTGAAATATTTCTATAAAGAGCCGCCATGTGGGTCTCTCTAGCGATAATTCTCCATAGCTCAACAAATCGCTCGAGAAACATGAATCTCCCTACCAGCGATCAAAGCCCTTTCGGGTTCTCCCGCCCCGATCGCGCTCTCGTAGAGTCTATAAGTATGAAACTTAAATAAATACAGCCCCCACTTGATCCCATTCGGCTCAAAAATGAGCCTCGTATCACGGATGAACCTGTTAGCACGCTTTGTGAACCGAAACCGAGGATCGTTTCAAGCAGGTCAAGCTTACTCTTGAATTCGACCTCGCAACAGCACCAAACCACTTGCGAGCATTCTGTTTTCTCGCCAGTCTGCCCATCTCACCAGCGTATGGAAGAATACCCCACCGGGACTGTTGGTCCGCCCCCAATACTAAATCAACTGACTATACAGCTACCCGGCTCGGCCTCTACGTACCACCTTTCTCGCTCTGCCTCGGCGCTACATATTTCTACCCATTAGCG
Organism: Lithospermum erythrorhizon; assembly: GCA_019722365.1. Lineage (NCBI taxonomy): Eukaryota > Viridiplantae > Streptophyta > Magnoliopsida > Boraginales > Boraginaceae > Lithospermum > Lithospermum erythrorhizon. The sequence continues at coordinate 20,118 of JADFUC010000154.1, read as the reverse complement.
TACTCACGGGTTTAAATCCTCAGCGATCTGCGCAACAAAAAAAAAGACTTAGACTTTTACAAAAAGGCACCACTCGCTGACTACTCCAAGAAAAATAAGTCGACCCAACATGACCACGAGATAACTTAAAGTAATCTAAAGTCTAGCTCACGATGCCAAAATTGTGACAGCAAGATTCGGCTTACTTTGAGTGAGAATCATTATAATCGAGCCGAGGTCATGAGCCGATGGACATTCGGTTCAAAAAAGCACTGTTCGTTCAAAAAATTTGATTCTGATTAAACATCTCGTCAAACAATTTTTTAAAATTTACAATCCAAATCGGGTGATATCAACTTGACAGCCCATATATATATATATACTCTGGGCATATCCAGCAAAGGCGATGTCTTGGCCAGTCTGTGAAGAAGAATAAGTATTGTATTCGAGTCTGTGAGCTAAAGTTTGAAAAAAAGAAAATACAACAATCAAAATGGGTTGACGACTACGTCAAAATGAGGCGTGCGGATCATAAGCCTTTCATCTTTCGCTTTAGCCACTCGGAGCAAACTCTCCAATGACCTCTTGGGCTGTGCCTTTGTCGACACAGCCTGAAATGAAATGCCCGCCCCAAGCAAAAAAGTGTAAGCCATGAAGAGCTTAGTGAAAGCTTAGGGGGAACTTAAACCCGCGGAGCAGGCAGTCGATTATTATAATGGCAATCTGAATAAGACATATATATCAGGAAGGCTACGTAATAAAGATTAAATCTGGCGTAATTCCAAAGAAGTCTCAGGACATGTCGCCTTATGGAACATAATAGAAAGTTCAGGTAAAAACACATAATCCAGAAAGAACTCAAGCTTCGACAACATTTATATTTCAATTAAATTGAACCGTTTTATCTATAATATCCCAGCAACTATATTAACCTACAATGTAGCGTATAGATTGTCGAATTACACTTATTGGAATGGACCAATGCTTGATATGACACTCTTTATCTGCAGTATGAAGTACGGCATGTTATACACAGTATGAAATGGCCATGACTATACTATTTAAGTATAAGGCCAACCCATGGCTTATACACTAAGTATAAGGCGATAGTCACATATCCTGTGAGGAAGGAAGTCGCTTTAACCCTAATCATCCCGACTATGGGTCATATCCACAATACTCGAGGCGCCGAAAGTCACGTAACTCCGACAGCTAAAACGCCATCTACCTTTCGCATGGCCGCTAAAACATAATTAAGTAGAAATCACTTTTACCAAATCTCTGCACTACATGACAGCCCAGAAATGAGGTAGGAAATACCAAAAGTGCCAATGAGGCCACGGCTCGAGAGAAATATAAGTTGGGTGAAGCTGTTCTTTGCCTCAGCCCGTCTTGTGCAGGGGTAATCACGTGTCATGGCTGCCTGAATGGATCACACATAATTCGTCAAACGTTACATGTATGGTTGTATGTATACCGTTCTCACGTAATGCGTACCACGGATATGCCGTTCACGTAATCATACCCGCGATGACACGTTACATGATTTAAAGTAAGTACGTAAGGTAACACCGAGTAGAATGAATCTTGCCTACGCTGTATAACGACTGGCCCCAGTCGTATGCGAGGTGAGAGTCGTTAAAATCGAACACCGAGTCACGAGCCGATGGGCATTTCGGTTTAAAATACAATTCGTTTCATCCAAAAATGTGATCACCAATTAAAGTTTCCCGAATCAAAAGCAGGTTTTTAAAATTTATAATCCGTGTTGATGCTCCGAAATAATGAGCCATATATATACCTGATAGAAAGCGATTGACAACACGTCAAATCAATTTGTGAGGATCCTCTGCCGCTACGTCTTTGCTTTAGCCACTCGGAACAAAACTCTCATGGCCTGCTTGTGGCCGTCTGTCAAACTGGCACAAATGAAATGCCGCCCAATCACGAAAAAAGGGGTGTAAGCGAGGCAGTGAAATAACACGAAATTGGAGCCACCATCACCAGGAGTCGTGTGTAATATAATAGTCAAATATGAATAAAATACATATGTCAGGGAGGCTACACCAAAAATTAAATACAACCCCGTAATTCATGAGGAAATCTCGAGACATAATACATGAAGATATAATAGAAGGTTCGTAGCGCACAATTTCGAGAAAAGAAATCAAATGGGCTTCGACAACGACTAAAACTCGTAACATCGCATCTGTATCGCTTTGATATCACCCAAGCGCCAATGCGCGTATCTGTCAGGTCTACACTAGAATTGTCAATAATCACCCTTATGCAGCAGTATAAGGCCAAAAGCCCCTTACTTATACAAGTATAAGGCACGCTAATACACAAAGTATAAAGCGCATCGCTCATCACAACTGAAAATGCATTTCTTATCGCTAAGTATAAAGCTGACTCTTATACGCTAAAGTATAAAGGCGCGCGCTCTTACACTAAGTATAAAAAATGTGCCATGGCGTATAAGTAGTATAGGGCCATTCGACAATGCAAATAAAAGTGATCAAAAGACTATGCATTTCTTATCTTAGAGTATGGGCCAGACATGTATTGCTCTACCGTAGTATAAGGGGCCATGCCCGACAATGCTGCGACCATGATCAAAAGCAGTCATGCCGCTCTTTATGCCGAGTATAAGGCCAAGCCGTATTTATCTTGGTAGTATGGGACGATAGGCGTCCGTATCTGCGCGAGGAGGTCGCAATTCTGCTAATCCCGGCTATGAGGTCTTTACGATGCTGAGTCGCTTTCCAGTCGTAAATAACTCTAACCATCACCTCTCGATAACCCGTACTACACTCACAAGACAATATCGAGAATATGCTGACTAAAACATCTGTAATCGTAAGTCAAACACGATGCAGTAAGGCCCACGAAATCATAAGAAAGTGTAAACGAGGTACAGAGGAAATCATAAGTCTTGGCAAGCCCATAAATCGAAATATAAGTTGGGAGTTGACTATTACTTACCTCAGCAATCTTGGCCCACGAAGATATAATCCATAATCATATGATTACATGTATATCATTCTACGTAATCCTGCCACAATGGCATGTATATCATTACCATGAAAATCATATCATAATAAATATGTCATTCTCACATAATCATATCATAATAACTTGTATATCGTTTCTCGTAATCATATCACGATAACATTGTTCTTTAAAATAAGTCATTAAAGTAACACTGTAGATAAATCTTTACTTTCTGTAAAACAGCCAGCGAAAAACAATCAGAAAGTAACTACCCAAACTTTTCCACGATCGATGCCTAAACTGACACCCGAAAGTATAATCAGAGACCTACTCTTTTATGCCGGCATTACAGAGATACACCTTGACTCTTAGGGGAACTATCTGCAAGCAGTCTACGCATGGCGGATAAACTGTAAATTATAATAAAACCGGACCTTGGCCCGATCGATTAAAAGTAAATTCCGTCTTATCAACTTTCTCATTGCAATCTGACTTATAAAGTTATTAGCCCAATCATCGAGTCCATAATTAACAATCTATACTCAGAAATATCAATTATAACTCGACTTGGAATTTCGCTTTTAAACGTAACACCGCTTTGTCAATTTTTAAATCAGCAGTTTAACATCATAACAACTATAATAAGGTCCCGATATAACCTCCTCTGCATTTAAAGTCTTATAAAATATCCATATAAAAAAGTCAGCGAAAACTACAAAGTCAAGCTCGGCCATGCGTCGCCAGCGACCTCACAAAATCACGAATTAAATGCTCAAGATATGGAACCCTTAACCAACTAAGATTTATCATAAAATTCAATTATGGAAAAAGTCAACTAAAGTCAACTATGCTTCAAGAAACCGAAATATCTCGAAAGACTTGAAATTTCTTCACGGCAACTCGAAGAATGATGGGAGAACAATGATACACAACCGATCTTGGAGTTTGGCGGCAATCGAAGAAGAAATGAAATAGAAATTTTTTTTAAGGGAGGGGTGAATATTTCGGCAAAAATGGAGACGAATAGAGATGATGAGTTGGTTTATAGTGTGGAGGATAAACTATGAATATTTATAAAAAAATCGAGTCGTTCGGTTCAGGTTAATTCATTTATCGTACTTAAATCTCCACGAACTTAGATTCTAAAGATAAAATATTCCATATGAAAAAATACTGAATTTATAAATGTAATTACATTTCTAAAAATTTCACGAATAATATTATCGTGGTTATTTAAAAATGTCCGGGTCCGTGAGCCGAGAATTTAAATTTTTTTTTTTTTTCCATAACGGGTTATTACGGTAGCTACAAAAAACCCTTGAACACAATCACGATGTCGCTCGCGTCGGCGCCTAGCAACGCCCGAAAGTATGTCAGGCCTGCTACTATCTCTTGCGTTAATCACAACTCTGCAAACTCTTGGGACTATTTCATGGTCTAAAATAGCGGATAAACAATGAATTAATAATCCGTCGGGCCATGACCGTCGATCCCATAAAATGAGAATTAATATCGGCTTTAGCATTCATTATCGAAGCATAAGTCATTCAAATTAACCCTGAAAACGATATTTAACAACTTATCTCAGAAATATCGATTATAACTTCAGTATAAATCGCACTTTTCAACCTAACTCCGCTTTTATCCATTTTTAAATCACCATTTTATCCTCAAAAAATAACTTCTGATAAGGTCCCCGATTAAACTCCTGCAGCATTTAAAGTCTTATAAAAATATCAACCAAAAGTCAACTAAAACCTAGAAAACTCAGCAGCTATAACATCCTCATGACCTACAAACCATGAATTACTTATCGTCATAGAACATATGAACTTAGAATAAAGTAATAAAATTTGAGTTATGTCAAAGTCAAGCGTTAAGAAATATTAAAAATACAATTTCTTACCTCAAATTTGTAGGAAAAAGATGTTTTGGAAGCCTTAAAAATCGACTTGAGGATCATTTATTAACTAGCAAAATGAAAATGGAAGAAAAATGCTGTTTTGATAACAGGGGTCTCGGCAAAGCTTAGGAAGGAGGGAGATGGTTTATTGATATTTATTATTGAATAGTGAATGATAAGGATGAGATTAGTTACTTAACACTTAGTCATAAAGGGAGTTTGTGCCCAATCAAGTGAATCGAGTTATCAAGCGATTTAAGTCTAACCTTTCGAATTATCCTGACGCTCTTCTTAAATTATAAATGTAATTCGACTCAAAACAAAATTTCTGAATGGGCCATTATCGAAATTGCTTAGGAGCGGGTTATTACGATGTACACAATCTACATCATCATTCCTACATTAAGAAATTTTCCATTCATACTATTTGAATACACGAAGACTTCAACCAAGTACCATTTAAATATTCATATAAAGGGAGCTACTGTTTCATAAAACACTACATCGCGAGAGACCAAATGATAGCGAGTGACTGGAACTATCACTTCCCTTTTCCCGTATGGATACCCCAAGAAATACATTTCCATTCTGACTCCCAAATTTATCCAATTTACCTCTTTGATCATGGGCATAGCATAATGAACCAAACACCGCGATAAGTACGTAGTCCGGAATATGGCCATAAATTAATTCATAAGGAGTCTTATAATTCAAAACATGAGACAGAGTACGATTAATCAAGAATACGGTAGTTAGAATCTATTTCGCCATAAAGTAATTGGTAAATTTCCTTGAAAACGTAAGGCTCTACCTACATTCAAGATATGACGATGCTTACGTTCAACACGACCATTTTGTTGTGGAGTTCTACGCTGAGGTTTGAAACTCTGATCGTTTTGCAAAAAATAATCGCATGACAAAGAACTTCGATCCCGTTAATAAACTCTTGAATTTAACCTTGGCATAAAATTGACGATCCACCATAGCTAAGAATTGAGTAAAATAGCGGAGAACCTCAGTTTTATCAACTAACAAGAAAGTCAAAGCGACGCGAGAAAAATAAATACTGCGAATGTAAAAGAATGGGTACTTACGCGAGAGGACACAGTGCGATAAGGCCTCCAAACATCACAATGAATTAATTCAAAACAGCGAGTACTTTAATTATTAAGGCGATGGAAAGATTCACTAGTGTGTGCAGCGATATTGAGCCATTCTGAGCTTTATTAGCGAGCAGTACTCGAAATAAAAAGCGATTGCGCTATTTTGTCGATAGATGTCGATCTTTGATGCCGTATCTGGGAACTACCGATTAACATTCAAGCTTGCGGAAATCCATTTTGTTCGTCCAAAATAGTAAAAGTCCGTCCTGCGTTACTTTACTCGATCAATGTGAGCAGCGGTCTGAATTAGGCAAGCAATTCTTGTCGAAGTATGAGCAAACGTTCAAAATCTTTCGTAAGTTGAGACACAGACATTAAATTAGGGTTGGTAGGCAGAATGAAGCGTTGTGCTGACATAAGATGAGAGAAGATAAGAAAACTACGGTGAATTTAGAGGAGCCTTAGTACCATTCGGAAGACCCACATTACAATTAAGAATAGATTTAACATCATCCATATGTCAAGATTACGCTGGTGTAAATGCGCGATTAATAATCAAGAGAAGCAGAGGACTTACCATTAGTATTGCTCGATAGAAGGCATATCGAGAGTGCAAGGCTGCAAGAAATTATTCCATTGTGAGTCCGAAAGCCCAGAGATGCGATCCTCGACCACCTTTGAAACATCCCCTGTTTGACGAGTACCCAAACTAGAGTCGAGACCCAAAGCGAATCTCTCCTTGTCTGCGTGCATAGTGGGGCCTTGCTTGCCCGCCGATCAGCTGAGACCAGCGAAACAATTTTGTCACTTGTGGATGCACCGGACGCCCGCTTTGGTATACGAAGCGGGCCTCGTCTCACTTTCTGAGCTTTCGTGGAAACCCGTATTTAGTATAACATGTGGCGACAGCATGCCTGATAGATGGCAAAAAGAAACGAGCAATGGGAGCTTTAATTAAATTGACTTCTGGAAAAGTAGAATTGCCATAGGCATCCTGCTTACGGAATATAGGCAACATGGGTTTCTGCATTCAACCGTTGATTTTTGATGTTTGATATGATCATCAGTGAGGCGGCGGATCTTGAGCCAACCAGGTGGAGGCGTGTATTACAGGTCTGAATTAATGCCATAAAAGAAAATCATGTAGCGTCTTGTCCATACGTTGTTGAAAAATTTGTCCCAAATTACAGGTACATAGACCACACTTACAGGCAGGAAGAGGATTGTATTCGGCTAATTCATCCCGTAGGGGTTCTTGATTTACCAAAGAACTCACTTGGCGGACATAGTCTTCGATTGTTTTGCTTTCGACGGCTCCCTCTTTTTATCTCTGCTTTGGTACATGTAACGTCATGACATAGCCTTAATCGAAGTCCCAGCTTCCTCGTAATAGGTGATGGTCTTTCGTAACGATTGATCGATGGTATTAAGGATCCATTGAACTAACATGCTTGAACACGCTCCCAGTCATCGACCCGAGCGTCAGGTTGGCTTAGGAATAACCCGGTGAAAGCTTCAGAACTTCGAGTCGTGACACTGTGCATGACGAATAGGCTACGACCGTTAATTGTGACGGTGAGCAGATACTACTAATGGCGTGCGGGATTGTCATTTAGAGCGAGATAAAAGAGGAGAAGATCGTCAATTTTGGGAGGATTGCCTCAGCATTTCTTAGCCGCCGATTTGTTGCTTCTGTCCCCGTCAAACATGCACATCTCCGTGATTATTTGACATGTTGCGAACAAATAAATGGAACTTGAGTATTTGTGTAATATTACCATCTCAATCAATATTTGACATGTTGTAACAAATAAATGGAACTTGAGTATTTAATGTAATGAGAGGAGGACATAAAACCCGGAGAAACAAAAAAAAGGAAGGGGCGACTTGACAGAGAGAAGAAAGAAAATAGAAGAATATTGCCTAAATTTTGTTTCTATACCATGAAGAATTATGGAAAGAGAAACTACATTAATTTCAATCCAGAGTCAAACAACAGTATATATAGTTTTTAGACTAACTAATTAACTAATGGGCTTATAATTACAAAGGCCCTAAGATAATAAATATTAACATCTAAATATATTTCTATACTTCCATATAGCTCAGACAAAGAATCTCAGTCATAGTTTTTCACAATTTCACTCATCAACAATCCTATATACATTCAACTTTTCCCTAGGATATACAACTAAAAGCTAGAGAATATGTGTTTAATCTTCCTAGAAAATACCTTTTACTTGGATTTGATATACTTCACTCTCTCAAAACAGCATTTTGGCATCCAAAAGGCCTCTAAGCATAAAAACAATGTCACATGTTGGACTTCAGTTACTTATCTCGATATACTTGAAGCCCCGTAACTCAATTAAAGGAAATATCATAGAGATTTTTTGTGTAAATTCTCATTCTGAATTTATCTTCAAATGCTCCAACCTTTGTGCTTGCAATTTTACTTAAGCATGTCTTCTATTACATATATTATATATAGTAAGTTCATAATAATCTTAATGACTATGAAATAATATAACATTGCCTTCATTTAGGTCTTATATCTACATTTTGTGTCATTTAAGTTTAAGAACTCTAACAATATATCTTTGTTCTATGCCATCACACATCTTCTGTTCTAGTTACTTTTAGTATTTGAGATCTTTTGAATGTGTACATGTAGGGAGTTGTGGCCTCAGGGTTGTCAAACTCCATTTCGATGTGGTGTGTTCGAATGAGAGGTCCTCTATTTGTATCTATTTTCAATCCCTTGATGCTCATAATGGTGGCAATCGCTAGTTCATTATTTTTGAACGAGAAACTATTCTTAGGGAGGTATGTTTGCATTTCACAATTCATGTATCTACTTTTGCATGAAACTAAAAGCATAATTAAGTTAAACATATGGTACATATCAGTTTAAAACATAGGAGGTCAAATTTAAAAAACTGGACAAGGGAAGAGAGATTTGAATGAATGGCTAAAATCTATCGTGCTTAAAAAAGTTTGAAGATCGTAGAGGTAATTTCCAAATCTAAAGGGTGCGTCCACGTAGTTCCATCCCTCTATCTACATCTCTGAATTTTTCGATTGATCAATTCTTATAATTTCAATTTTAAAATAAAACAGTAACACGTCAATATTATTATCCATGAGCAGTGTTCTTGGAGCCACCTTTATAATATGTGGGCTATACATTGTGATATGGGGGAAAAGTAGGAGACAGCTAAGTCCTCCTAAAAAGCATTGAAGAAGCTGAACAAGGTCAACGTAATGTTACTACTGATGTTGCCAGGGCTGATGAGACCAACAATAATCTTCCTATTATTCCATTGGGAGTGGGCCCCAACATGGTTCCTCCAATCATTTTGTCAAGTGAAGGTGATGAGAACAAGGAAATATCTAATGAAATAGAAATTGCTGGAAGAGGAACTGGAAATCCATGATCATGGTTTCAACACTCAACTATCAAGCTTAGCCACAAGATGAACGATTATGAACTATTTCTCATTAAATAATTTATGCGTTTGATTACATTATTGTTCTAGCCTTATACTTCAACAAAAATGGCTTGTTGTTATGGGTTTTATGGTTACACTCGTGATAGCGTAATAAATGCAAACTTTGACTATGCTTTGTAGAAGCGTAACAACAAAAAAATACATACTATGACGTAATAAAAAAAATATTTTTTTAAGTGATTTTAAAAGATTATGCCCACGATTTCAAGTTTCACAAATGATACTTATTTGTTAGAATTATAGTAGAATAGTAATAAAAGGTATTATTATTTGTTATGCCTATTGGACAGTAACAAATAAATAAACATCAATTGTAACACTTTTTTATCTTTTGTTACATTAATGTATTGTCACAAATAATTAATTAAAGGTCAAATATTTATATGAAAAAAAAAAACCAAATCATAATTAAGAGGAATTGAAATGAGTGAATAAAAAAATTTGATATTTATCATTTCCTTTTCATTCTCAACAAGGTAATTTGTTAATACTATTGTAATAAGCAAAAATAATTTCTTAATACTATTAATGTCAGTCTAATAAGGAAAGCTAATAAACAAAAATATACCTATGACTCTAATAATAATCTATTTATTAAAAAAAAATTATTACAATAAGTAAAGCTAATAAAAATTAATATCCAATACCCTAATGTATTCTACTCCTATATTCTAATAAACAAATATGGAGTAAAGGTTACCAAACAGAAAAAAAAAATCAAAAAGGTGTAATAATTAAAACTCTGAGGTGTTATAGACACACCAAAAAAGTAAAATGATAGAGGTAAAAGTACAAAATGCCCTAACAAGCAACCATCTTGTTACTTTTCAAACTAACGGATTCTATCCTTGTTAGTTTCCTAATCAAAAGGTGATTGGGTGTGCCATTCGTACGCGCATACTCACTTCAAAGTATTTCATCTTAAAAAAAAATTTATTATTTTTTTTAATTATCGTTTTAGCATAATAAATTAAATTTTTATATTTTCTGATATTTCTTTTTACATTTATTTTTTAAATTATCAAACAACCACTATATGGCCCAATTAATTCACATTTTATATTTTCAACGTATTTTTTTTACTTATTTTTCTTAATTTACGTGTAAATTCGCTAAAAAATAACAACAAAACAAACGGATGGAGTAAAAGACAAAGAGTTTACTGGGCCATTTTCAATGGATGTTTGAAATAATTTATTAAAATGGAAATTGATTTGTATATTTTATATGTTTATTTAGTTTTTATTATAAAAAATATATTATTAATAAATTTAATAAAAAGAGACCTCATTTTATATATCTGCAGCATTTATAATCTGCTTTGGCAAGACATTGTTCCTAATAAACACCTTTGGTAGCTGTTCGCTACTTAATTAACTAACGAAGTCCTTTTAAAGTTGCTATCAAAGCACCAAATTACTTTCCGTTTATTAGCGAACTGACAATTCTTGTTGTTCACGGACAAACTAACAAATATTTTATTTGGATAATTATAAATTTATAATTAACACATTCTAATGTTCTAAATTGAATTTGGGCAATTATATGTTTATTATAATGTAAACGAATAGATTTTTTGCATGCTAATAGAATTCTTTGATTTGGTTTTTATTATGGTAATCGTTTAATTTAAATTCTAACAAGAATACTTTATTTAATATTTAAATTTGGATCTTTCTCAAATTATGAACTACCTCATTTACATATTGGTATATGTTGGAAATGAGCCGAGCCGAGTATTGATGTACCCGACTCGACTCGGTAAGATAATGAGTCGGGTAGATAACTAGTCGGGTAGAGTAACGAACTCATCAGCAAAAATTCTAATTCACCTCGATAAGAGAACGAAGTCGACTCGGTAATCGATAGTAACGTTAAGTTAACCTGCATAAAGTTCTAAATCAGGTAACATTTTCTCTCAAATTAAATTAATTAATTGAATAAATATAAAATAGCTAAACAAAATTACACAAATCTTACGTGAAGAATGTAATTATCTATAAATCATACAGCTCTTTGAATAACGCTATTGCTCTTATATTTAAGGATTATGTATTGAACTTATTGTATGGCCTTCGAATCGCCCAGGCTCCATGAGTTCAATCCCTCAATAACTACCAAATTAATTTTATTGTATAATATTTTGACAATTTGTTAACGGACCGAGTAAATATCGAGCGAGCCGGGTATTTCAAACGTAGCACCACTGGGCTCATTCACCACCTATTAACTATCGAAATGGCCTATCGAAATGAGTACTGAGTCAAGTACTGAAGCAGTAACGAGTTGCCCTGCTCGATGCCAACACTATTTTCAACGCTTGAGCCAAACTACGGCTTCTAGCTAGCTCACCCGATGCAAATTTAAATTTGAAAGTAAAGAAAGCACAAAATAATAGTGATGAACGTTAATTAATTGACAATGTATAACGGACATCGACATTAATTCAGATATAACAAAGTTAAGCATCATCATAAGTTCATAATAACACATTGATCCTTCATAATAAATTCAAGCCATCATAAAATTATAACAAAAACTGGTCTTTCAATATATAATAATCATATAACCGATTTATCGGTACCGACTCACTGAAGCCTCTGCTCACAGCCAACGAAGCCAAGCTCGCCTCAATATAAACCGAATTATGTTCTTGTTACTTACTCCCTCCGTCCCACAAAAGACACTACTTTGGCTTAATATAATTTTTAAACTTTAATAAAGATATATTTTTGTTCAGATTGCTTAATAATTTAAAAACTATATCAATGAAAAATATATTTCAAATTCTTTCCTTGATATATTTTTAATCAAATATTATATAATACAAACAAATATATTTAAGGTCAAAGATTAAAAATTATAATTATCAAAAAATTTCTAAGAATTTACAATTCATGGTATTTGGCCAAGATTATAAACTCGAGCTATTATAATTGTTAGGAGTATATACATACATACCTACGGGGCTACGGGTTTAATGTAAGCTTGCCTAATTCTCTCCAACAACAGTACTTAGGCACTCCATAGGCGGGTTTTAATGTAAGCTTCCTTTCAGGTATGTTTGGACACTCTCACTATCGACACTCTCATTCTCACTCTCACCAACGAATTTTGCTTTTCATATTTGTGAACCAATTTTATTGGAATTAATCAAATTAGTGAATCTTTAAGCTTCCTATATGAATTTTTTAGATTTTTTTTAGATTTTTCTAAACTAGGATATGACAATTGGGGCTTTTTAATTCATTTCTAAAATTGTAATATGACAATTGGGACTTTTTAATTCAATGTTAAATTGTAACATGATAATTATAATTTAAAGTTTTTGAATTTTTTATGTTTAATTATTTGGAATTAGAATGTTAGGGATGGTGATTGAGTATCGAGGTTTCTTTGATATTATTATCTAAGAATGAATCACAGTTACCAAAGAGATAGTACAATCGACAATACTAACAATAGTTTATGTTGAGTTGTTATTCTGCAAGGAAATGTTATTATCGTACTCTTTTGAGAAGTATCTTCTAAAGTATGAATGGCCTTATAATAGATACTAGATACTGATGTAGTGAGATGTTATTTGCTTCCCAATTTAGGTAAATCATAATCTTAATGGGAAATTCTAATATTTCCAGTTTTATTGTACAAAGGCTCCTCAAAATGGCAAAATTGGACACTTTTGTGGGATGTGTTGTGATTGGAGTTTATGAATGTGGTTGGTTTTTTTTTGGCATTGCCTAATACATCTATATCTATATACCATATAAAAGTGTAGATGTATTAGTATTTCTTTCATTTTTTGTTAAGACCATATTACCCTCCTCCTAAAACTAATTATTTGCATTTTATTATTAATTAATTATTGCATGAACTCAAAATGCATAATTTATTTTGGCTCTTGAAACTGAAAACTGTATAAACATAAAGGCTGCCATCAATTAAAGTATAATTTTGCTTCCGGTTCAGAACTCAAACGCACCATGGTATTAGATTGGTCATTAATTAATAACATAATTTACTTGGCTATTAGCCATTTCTTATAATAATTCAATTACTAGCTCAGTACATCATACGCATACCATTTAACAACTACCAAGCTCAAGAGTTTCATATATTGAAATTAGCTAATTGATGAGATGTCGGACTTTTTTTGTCAATAATTGGGATGCATATTTAATATTAAAATTATGATGTTGTTTTTTAATAAATTTGACTGCATGCTTATTGATCAAGGGAAGTTGAGGAGGTAGAAGGCTGTAAGACGAAGGCGCGGATGTGAAAAAGCGCTTAAGTCGAGCATTGTAAGTATGTAGCTCCAGAGGTCGCGTTATCATCTATCCTTGAGTTGCCCAAGAAATCCGTGAGCTTATATGCCCTACATGTAGTTAAGCCTCGAGGAGCATGGTTGCTTGTGTAGCCATTTGCAATTTTGAGACATATAGCGGCGCATGCGATGTGAATGTGATCACACTCCTGAGCAATGAGGATTTCTCACTCCCGGGTATTTGAAACAGGTTAGTTCGGATTCTTATATGTGTAATGTTCTTCTGCATGACGTCGTTAAAACACACACTAATATTACTCAATACCTCAACTACACGCCAAGATCGTAGATGCTCGACCATGTTTTATTTTTGATTAATATCTGACCTAAAAATATGCTTCAATGCCTCCACAGAGAGACTTCCTCCTCAGTGGGATAAGTGGCTTGCATCAAACACAACTTTTCCCCTTTTAATAACACATACCTAAGAAATTGATTTTAATATGAAAAGTAAAGACTCTACTACTTTACGCACTTATAATACTTAAGAAGTATATGTAATTTATGAATCATTGTCTTCATTTCAAGTATATCCAAAACCTGTGAGAATGTAATATATTTGACCTCATAGCACGTGTAAAATAATTGTTGATCAATGATTATATCAAATAAACTGTTACATACATCTTTGACTTATTATTTTATGTATGTGCAACAATCAATTGCGGTAATTGCATAAGTTATTAATTGCATTTGTTATTATCATATCATATACTCTAAATCACTTTAATTGTCGCTTAGTTTTGAAATCAACTTCGCCATCAATTATTAATTATTCATTATTTTAAAAATATAAAATTTATATAATTGAATTCGCCTTTTAAATACTTTCATAATATTAATTTTTAATTTTTTAATAATATAATTAAAGAGTAATTGAAGATTAAAGATTTGTCTTGATATGTGAGAAAGTCAATTAAAATGAATTGGAGGAAGCATATATTACAATCTTAATTCGTAATTCATATGTAAAATCTTATATGAATGATTCATCAATTTTAATGAATTCTAAAATGAAAAGTGAAAAATGAAATTAGTTAAATCTATTCTCATGAACATGAAACAAGAATATACATTGTACATATTATATATGAAAATTACTAAGTATATGTTTTAAATGCTACGGAATATGTATTATTGTGAAATAAATGACTAAGTTATACCACGTTAAAAAATATTGAAAATTAAAATTCATGAGAAAAAAATATAATATAATGTGATATAATTTACTCACAAAATAGTACATTATATTAATAATATATAATTAATAGAATAATTTACTTCAAAAAAACTATATCTAAAGTAAACGTTATACTTAAATAAAAAGAGTATGGGTTATACAAAAAAATTATATCATTTATAGTCTAAGTTATCATACTCCTATTGATAAATATTACATTTTCAAACAAGATATATTTTCAGATAAAATAATTTTAATATATTCATTTCAAGTATATATTTTAAACTAATTAGTAGTAATTTCAAAGTTATATAGAAATAATATATTAAACTTCATGTAATATTACAATATATTAGTTTTGAAATACAATATATTTAGTTTTAAGGTAATATTATAAAATATTAATTTAAATATATTTTTCAAAAAAAATTCAAGAAATTGATATTAAGATATTCATAGAATTATAGATTTTTACGTAATTTAGATATTATTACTTTAAAAGTATATTAATATTTTAAATTTTGAAAAATAATAGATTTTATTATAAATTATAATATTCTATAAAGTTTTATAATAAAATTATAATATTCTATATTTTATTATAAAATATCACTATAATTTTCACATTAAATATATTTACCATACATATTATTTAATTAATTATATAGATAAATTGTGAATTATATATATAGTTATATATATCATATTAATATATTAAATATAACATACAAATATTTTAATATTATATTACATATAAATATATAACTATTTATTATTATTTATATATATATATATATTATTTTATGTTGTTAATGACTTGTTTATATTTTATTACTCAGATAAGGTAAATGAGCTAATACCACCATATATCAGGTGGGTGAATTAAGAATTTAAATAACCCGTTACGCTTAAGTTTTAAAAAAAAAATTTATCGTCGGTGTGGCGGACCCGAGTTGACAACAATGATTTTTGGAATAAAGATGTATATATTTCCAGACGAGTACGATGACTGGGCATATCATATGCCTCGGGAATAACACATTCAAATCTGCTTATCGAGACGAAGACGAAATGTGGCAACATCACCCTCACCAAACCAACCTCACCTACCCCTCTTTCCCCATCAAATCGGGCCGAACTAAAGAAGAAAGAAAAAAAAATTCTTCCTCCATTTTCATCCCTTCCTTTGTCGCTTCGCCACTAAAGCTGATTTTCATCTTCCCTCCTCATTCTATACCTATTAAGGTGCGAAAGTCTAGCTTTCAGGATGTTTTCAAGTTTTTGAAATGTTGACTTTAGCTGACTTTTGGTGTTGAATTAAGTTGTAACTTTGGCTGCAGGTTTCATCTAAATACGGGAGGGGCCGATTTGATTAACGACTGGGGATGGTTGGAATTTAGTTGTTTTATTAGTCGCTTAAACGCTGCCAGAGTAATATTTATCATCTATGGTTAAGTTGATACTATAATTGTAAGCGAGAAGTTAAAAACTAAAACTGGATATGATTGTAGTAGTAATTGTATTTTCTGCGTTTCAGATTAAAGCGCGGAACGGGAAACGCACTTGGACTACTGAAGTAGGCGATACGCTATTAGCCGCGTGAGTATTTATCTCACGGCGTAGCGTTTAATTTACTTTTCGAATAAAAGCCGCATTCGATGAAGTTACAGTACGTTATATATATATATATATATATATATATATATATATATATATATATATATATATATATATATATATATATATGTGTTGGGATTATTTGAGTAGACGGATTGTATGTTGTGTTAGCGAGATTCATAAGTGTTTTGAGACGAGTTGGGTCGAACTAGATTTAGTTGTTTCAGACTGCTTTGGGCCATTTTGATGTTTGTATGCCTTGATTGGTTGATTTGTAATAACTGCCCAGTTAATTTCCTCGATAATAATATTAATTCGTAAAATTTATTTTGAGCTCTAATTACATTTATAATTTAGTATTACTGGGACAATTCAGCAGTTTCATCGCTCACTGCTCGATAACTCTATTCGGCTGATTTGGCACAAACTCGTATGCATTTTCTTAAGACTTAAGTATTAAGTCATCTTTCATCTTTATTTATCCAAAACACCAAAACACAAAATATATTCTCTGGCTTTTTTCACGAGATCCCCTCACACAAACAAGAAAATTTTACTTCCATTTCTTCACTTTATTGATTATAAAGATCCTCAAGTTGATTGTTAAGGCTTTCCAACATCTTCCTACAAATTCGGTAAGAAATTAGTGTTTTGCTGATTTTTGAGGCTCTGACTTTTGGGTTGACTTTTTACATGGCTCAATTCTTATATGTTTCTAAGTTTGTTATAGGGTATGATTAGAATATAAGTATTTAATTCATGAGTTAAGATGTTGTTTGAGGTTTATGGCGATGGTTGACCTTTTTCTAGAATTAGTTGACTTTTTGTATGTTGACTTTTATGAGACTTTAAATGTGTAAGTTAATTGGGACCTTATTTTAGTTGTCAGAAGGTTAGAATTGTGATTATTATCTATTTAGAGAGTTAAAGCCGAGGAAAGTGTGATTCGTAGTTGAGTAGTACTTGATATTTTATATAGGTTGTTAATTATGAACTCGAGGGTTTAAATATAATGACTTATAATTTGATATGAAATGTTATGTTGATAAGTGGAATTCTAGCGGGGAATCGATTGTGTCCGACGGAATTAATTCGTTATTTTATCCGTCATTTTAGACCGCTTTTAGAAACAGTTTCTACCAAGGGTTGGTAATGTATCTTTTAGAACGCAAGTATAAGTAGAGATTTTGATTTATACTTTCTCTCGGTGTTTTTAGTTGATCGTGAAAGGCGCTACCGTGATTGTGATTTCACAGGATTTTGGTGGTAGCCAGCGCGCATGTAAGTACTTATCTCACCATGCTACTTACGTATTTACTTTAAATTTTGAAATATGTCATTGTGGTATGATTTATATAAATGGTATACCTAAATAATTGTAATGACATTATGTGGTTTATCGAAGAAATTGGCGAGCATGATTATGTGATTATATTCTCATGGGCGGCCAAGCATCGCTTGAGGTAAGCAATAGCTCGAACTCCCAACTTATGGCTCTTGATTTCATGGCCTTGTTTAATCAAGTTGTATTTCTCGTGGCCTTGTCCGCACCTTTGAATTTCTGGAAAAACATCAATAGCAAATTCGATAGCAAATTCGATCTCCTCTCTCGGCGGCAATCCCGGTAAGTCCTCAGAAACATCCTTCCTCTACTCGCCTCTTCTCTACCAAATCAACCACATACCCCAAGAACCCAATACACCCTTCCGCTAATCATCTCCTAGCCTCGTTGTCGATGTACAAAACCTGGGGTGGCAAATCTTTCTATCTCCACAAATCGATATCCGGTCCCAACTTAACCCACAAAAGTAATTCGAAGTGGCACTCATCAAACATGTTTCCCAACCAATCCATACCCAAGATATGTCAAATTAGAAAGCTCAAATGGAAGTAAATCAACAAAGTTAGAACAACCGACCACCAATAATCAAAGGACGCCTCTATATACCAATCTAACCACAACCGACCTCCCTTACAGCGTGCCATAATCTCAAGCTGAATGTGCAAAGGCACACAACATACAAATAAGTGGAAGAAATAAAACTCAGAAACAAAAGAACGCGTGAGCCTGTAATCAAACAACACCCCTCGGCCTCAATATCATACGTAAATAATGTACTGGCCACCACCTCCGGGAGTATCCTCAGGCTCCCGAGCAAGAACGGCGTGACCGGCTCGACTGGGGCCCGCCAGTCGCTGCCCACGACCTCCGAAGCCCATATCTGCCTCCACGTCACTGAACGACCACCACGACTTCGATAACCACACGCCCCGACAAAGCCGACTGTTGTCGATGACTAGCACCTCCCCTCCGGGGAGGCTCGGGGACACTCCTTCGCCAAATGTCCTCGTCGGGCCGGCATCGGGTAACATAAGACCAGCCTCTCCCACAACTCGCCGCCTGACCCATCCGACCACAACGGTAATAATACCTCTACGGGACCCCGGACGACTACTTCCGACCTCGCCGATCTCGCAGCCCCACGTGCGTATGAACGGTGGCATGACTCGGGCGAACCGGGCCGGGAGGCATCAAGTGACTCGCCTGTGATTCCACTGGCCGGGTCCGGCCCTCCTCTCAACTCTGGGGAGCTGGGCGTCTACTGAATAAAGTTCAAGTCGACTCTCCTCGATCCACTGGCCTGCTCGCTTAACTCCATTTCGACTGCAATGCATTCTGGCCAAAGATGGAAACTAGTAAAAATCCATCAAATAGATCCGTGACGATCTCCCACGTCAACCCATCCCCGAATCTAATGATCCTCTCGCCTCTACCGGATAACATCAGAAGTAGCCTGCACTGCATCACCGATCCATCTCATACGCCTCCATCGACCTCGAACCCCGAGTCAACGAAATCAGCCTCCAAGGCCACGCCATGTGGGTCTCTAAGCAATAATTTTAGTTCAACAAATCGCCTCCCAGACACACGAACCTCCCCTCTCACGCCGAGACGACTCGTGTTCTCCCACTAGTCATAGCACCCTCGTGAAGTCTATAAGCAGCAAACTTCACTCTCATTCCCCCACAAATCATTGGCTCAAAATTTAATTTCATGTCCTGGGATGAACTCAATAGCCTACTCCGGCGAACTCGCAAACATCGGAGATCCTCATTCGAACCCAAACAACTCGCTTCCGAATTCCACCCCCCTGCTCGACCTCACCCGAGCATTCACACTATCCCTCTACGAGGCCCACCCCAACCTCCTCAACACATGCTCGAAGAATGCACCTCCTCGACCTCGCCGTCCACGCCTCGCACCTTTATGGCTGCCTATACCCCTACCGCCTCGGCCTCCTCCGGGGCCTACCCCGGCACCTCGCCTTACCCGCCCTTGAACTCGGGTGGCATCCTCACCGGGGCCACGCAACAAAAGGAAAGACCAGAGACTTTACAAAAAGCAACGACTCAAGAAAAAACAAGTCGACACACAACCACGATACCTAAGTAATCAAACCTAAGCTCGATAATTAAAATATGCCTGTCCCCGAGGCGAGATC
>JADFUC010001269.1:0-19499 GCA_019722365.1 Lithospermum erythrorhizon | reverse complement strand
AGTTACGTATTGCTGTTTTTCTAATGCATGGTTGTTGTAGATTGAGACATTTTGACGGATTATTCTAAAAAATTACTTAAGATTCAAGATTCTCGATATACCAACTTCTAATGTAATGATATCTCGATGATGAATATAATACCATGTACGACTATACAATGGTATTAATGCATCAAGCAATATATATCATACCCACAACACAAATCAGATATCATAATGAGTCTTCATAAAATAAAATCACTTTGATATTTTATACCATCTATATATCCAATACCATACCAATGATATAATGATTTTTATTATGTCGCAAAAATATTGTATCTCCTTACAAATTGGTATACCATACTTTTTGAATACAATTGTATTCGCTTTTTGGGGCTTAACAAATACAACGATGACTATTTGTTAAAGTATATAATTTGATTATTTTAGTTGAGGTATTTTATTATGCATTCCTAATTCCATAACAATTAATGTAATATCATGGCGAAAATACGACATTTACGTATTCTCGAATGCCATACCAGCTGGAGCGAATGGTATTTGGTTTGATTTATAAAATATCATATCTATGTATGGCCAATGGTATACCACGTAATCATTATGTTATTGACATGTGTTTTGGATACCATTAGGTAATGAGCACACACCAACCATCGTCCAATATCTATCATCATGGAGATTGAGATTAACTCAAGAGTATTTAACATAGCGAAGACGTGAATAAAGGATCGGAATAAACTGAAGAACAAGAAGTTGAAAAAACAAATGAAAATTGATCTGTTGAATAATGCTTGGGAAAACATGTGTTGAATAAATTCTCCTCGTATCTCTTAATAAAACTTCACAGGATACCATTATTTAAAAAGACGATTTCAAGCATTTCAATGCTACATATCATACCCATAGTGTAAATGGTATTCCAAACATAATCACATTATAATTTTCCACATCGCCTTATGAAACAACACTATCATATTATAAATGATATTTTAGTGACGTGTTAAGCATGCCATACTTAGATATCAATATGGTATTATTTTTAATCATACATTTTGACGGTAAAACCAAGATTAAACATATTAATTGGTTGACCGTGCTCATGTTTATTTTAAACTTTCTTATTGCTATTCCAATAAGTTGCAACATGTGGTCTAAGCAAGTGATCCAAAGAATGTTCCTGGCAACGATCAATGGATTTACGACATCATTATCATATCGAACTCAACATCTCAAATGAGAATATAAAAGAAAGTTTATATAATACTAGAATCTAAAGTTGCAAACTTAAGATCGAGTATAATGATGTTAAATTCTCACTTTGATAATTGGATGAAAAATCAATAAGAATCAAGAGTGATGAAGAACCTCGAGTTCCTTAAAGGTTAATGGTTGATAACCGCATAAACGAAGTTTTTTTATACACTAAAATGTTGAAATAAATTCTACAACCCTTAAAAAGGGGTATAGTAGTGATTAGATTCTGTACATTTGTGAGCCCAAATACATATATGTGACACATGCTATAATCAATACATTATATGTTAATGAAGCTGCATTTACATTTCGGGTTGTTTCGAGGCGACAAATAGATTAAATTTATAAATAGAATGATTCTTTCATCGATAAGGCAAATTTCTTCATTGTGAGGCTAATCCCACTTGTGTGGCCTCATTAATGAGAGTGGCTGGCCTATTACAGGTAATATGATTCACCGTACGCCGTGTCAAAGTCATGTATCAGACAATCACAACCATGACGTAGCACGCATTCCCCGTGATAGGAATTGTAAGTTTTACTAAAGGTAGTCACGCGGATTTGGAATACGCTTGATAGCAACTTTAAGAGAATAGAGGTAACTATAGTTATGGAATGGATCGCTTGTTGATCTTCACTAGAATCGAATGCGATAGTAGCATTACGGACAACCGTACCCATATGAAAAACTATTAGCCAAGAATTATTAATGGGGATCGAGTCTAGCATGCCGACAGTAAACTAAAAGCAAACTTGAACTCCGCATTACAACTTGATCACTCAATCGCTTTGTTGGTAATGTTGTTAAAAGAATGTGTATTTAATAAGACGATGTATTAACACACTCGAGTCACAGAAACCTACCCGATGTAACCCTAGTAGCGGTCAAACCCATTTTGATCATAGTCGTGCATGGCTATGTCGATAATCTTAGTTAATAAATGACTTTTGGTCAGAGACCGGTCAGTCAATGTAAAGATCGCTTGTGGGTAGTATTTCATCAAAGGATGTGATTATAATCACTATCCTTTTCCTTTACATGTCCCGAATGACCTAAGAATTACGCAACCTTGTGTACGATCCACTTTATGGATTTCTAAGAGACTCAAAGTCGGTATCCTTTCCCTCGCGATTCAACCAAGTTTGGTTTAATGAAGCTTAATGAAGGACTTGAACGTGGCAAAGTTCAATGAGCCTAGCTTTATTCACTTCGAATAATAAGAATCAATTAAAACAAAAATTCCTTTGTGTTTAATCGATTGTTAACTAAAACTACATGAATGCGTGATTCATTCATATACTTACCCATTATTTATTTCACGCACTCGTTGAAATATATAATATACATGTATTGCATCCTCTATTTGTTTAAAGCTAAATTCTATCTTAGTCTATGTTTTCGTAGAAAGCAAATACGAATTGCTGATTACACCTCAAGCCTAAACACAGGATGCCCAAAGGCCTCGGGTCGAGCATCGATAGGCAAAAAGCATCTATTCAACATGGTATTTTGATTAGGCGATCAAGATTGATCACGTTAGTCATAGATCAGATCAATAACGCAGTTACCGGTCCTATGACCGGGAGCTCGTGAGACCAAAACGAATTCATGTAAGATATGTATAATCGTGTCCTATGTATTTCTTTAGAATTTTAGGTTCACAATTCTTAGACTCAGTTTATATAACTATCTCAGGTTATATGAGCTTCCAGATTTTGACTATGACCAAACGCCTCGCCTTTAAGCTGATTATAACGGCATACGCTGGGTCACACAATGAAGATAACGATAGATGTTGGATATATTTGGGAGGGGATTTATCCGCCCTTGGATATACGAGGAAAGATCTCAGCCTCTTTACTGGTACTGGGACAAGCGGCATGGACGCCATATAAATGCTTTTATTCCGGGCCTCATACCGATTAAAGAAAGTCATATGCTTTCATGACACACTTCTATGGTTAAATTTACCACTAGATTATGTGATAAATGAATTGTATGGTAATCGGCCCAAGGGCAAAAGTGGGAGTGTTGGAAATCAATGAAAATTGATTCCCTTTTATTATGGCCCGCTGGCGACAATCACATGCATCAATTCATTTACCGGGTCAAGTTAAACGCGACATCGAACTTAGTGTTCACCTTTAGTAATCAGATATTACTAGTGTGGGCCCTCGCGATAATTTATACATGGTAGCGATCATGTATCTTTACTTCATTAATCATAATAATTGTAATTGGTCAATTGTTAGTTATACAACTTATTATTATTCCGAGCCTGGTGAGGTCACACAATATACAAAATGTATCGCTAATTATATTTTATGTATGAAATTAAACTACATTTGCTAAAATTGAGAGTTGATCGGTGAATCAACGAATATTTCAATTGGGAATTTTACATAGATAATGTAAAATATAAATTAGATGAACCCGAATTAATTAATTAGTCAATTGAATTAATTCGATAGTTGTCAGAGCCTGCTAGTAACTCGTTAGTTACTATTATCAACTCATAGCGCTTAATTTTACTGTTTAACACTAAATTAAATGGGCTGGTTCATTAACTATTCGCTTGGGCTTCAAAAGTTTAATAATAATATTAAACTAAACCTAATCATAACAAAATGATTAGTCTAATCATTTTGGAAGATGGAAAAAAGTGCTCACCATTTTTCTCAAGAGAGAGTCGCAGGTTTCTCAAAAAGAGGAAAGAAAATTTTATTTTTCATCCAATCCAACTTTTGTTCTAGAAAGTATAAGTGTGGGATTCAACCTCTCCTGTAGCGCAATCTCAAGTGCTAAATAATGGAATTCAAAGGAGACTTCGTGAAAGATTGGGAGATGACTACCGGCATTTCGTAGTACTCGTATACATATAAGTCATTATATGAATTTAGATTAATTTATATCATTTTGAGGATCCGGGATGTATGAATTTGGTGTTTTATCATAAATAAAATTCATACTAGATTCTAACACGAAGTACACCAAGCAGGCGCGATAAAGAACGTTATTATGTAGTATCATCACAACATGGACACGACACCAATGATTGTCGGATCCCCAAGTCAAAAATTGAAAAATTAATAAAGTGGGGGCATTTGAAGGAAGTCATGTATTGTGAGAAATTCATGACGTACCACTTCAAAGTCGCTGAGCCTCGCAGACAACCCACCCTGTAATAAAAAGGAACTGCAAGAGGCACCCCTATTGAAGGGCGCATCGATACAATCGTAGGGGGCATAACGGGAGGTCGTAATTCTCGTAATTCCAGAATGATGTATGCCCGGCGAGAGTTTTATTCCATTGGCGAGACAATAGGGATGAAGAATGAGTCAATAAGTTTTTCTAACAAGGAGTTGGTGGGTTTTTAATTACCTCATGATTATCCAGTGGTCATAGCAGCTGTAATAGTAAATTTTACAGTAGAAAAAATGCTTGTGGATACAAGCAATTCATGGATGTTTTATACTTGAATACCTTTGACAAATTGCTTTGACCATGAAGTCTAATCAAACCGCTACATACACCATCGATCAAGGTTCACCGGCCGCATGATCCTACGCAAGTAGTGGCAAGCATGCAGACTTTACAGCCAAAGTGAAACGTGGTATCCACAATTAGAGCATAATTCACAGTGGTGGATTTGGAGGATTCCTCGTATAATGGGCTGATTGGGCGCCCTATCCTAACCGATTTACGTGCTATTGTCTCCCCTATTCACTCAAGATAAGCCTTCCCTACCCGACATACATGGAAATACGCACTGTAAAGGCGCTGGCATGCTATCAAACATCACCTCCACAATAAAGCAGCGTAAAGGTGAACAAGGAAGAAAGCGGAGTAGAAAAAATCACATGGAGGTGAACACAGTAGGAATAATGAAGAGGAATTAGCCAAAAGAAAAGCCAATGAAAGAAAGCGAGAACTGCATTTATGAAGTTTGGGGAGATTCCTTTGAATGTTAAAAAGCAATTAAGACTCTTCAATAGAAACAGTTGGGAGAAAGAAAGAAAGGTTGATAGCATTGATAAAAGAATATGCCGAATGCCTTTGACTGGGACTGAGGATACGCCAGAATAGATCCCATAGTAGATGTAGTGATTCTACATTCCAAATGGGTTAAATAGAAGAAGCGGTTTTTACCGATGAAAATGACAAACGATTAAAGAGTTGTTAAAGGCCAATGGTTTCCAAACTGGATCGCTAATCTTGTGTTGGTTAGGAAACCAAACAACAAGTGGCGGATGTGTACAGAATTCACTAGCCTTAACAAAGCGTACCTCTACTATGCTCGTGCAATTGGTGGATGGCGTAGCAGGCACGAAGTTTACTTTTATGGAGGCCTCTCGAGGATATCACCAAATCAGGATGCTCCCGGAGGATGAAGAAAAAACCACTTTCATCACTGAGTACGGTTTATATTGCTGGAAGTCATGTTGTTTGGACTAAAAAATGATGGGGCCACATATCAAACTAGTCGGTGAATCGTATATTCACATCAAATTAAAAATATGAAGATATACGTGGATGATATGCCGGTAAAAAGAAAATTAAAGTGGATCATTCAGAAATCTAGAAACTTTGACAAAAGCTATGGTGGACAAGTAAACCCTAAGAAGTGCTTTGGTGCGGTATCCGGAAGTTTCTAGGATATAGATTAGTAGAAGAGGAATTAGATCCAAGCCCACAATGGCTGAACCGTTAATAGCTACAAGGATAAAAGTTTCATTAAAAAGCTAGCAGCTCAAACCGCCTATATCCAAATCGTGCAAAGAGAAATTTACCCTTCTTCAAGAAACCTTAGGCAAATGTCCATGAAAATTTTTACCCGATGAAGAAAGCAACCAAAGCTAAAGGAACTAAAAATATCCGGGATCCTCAATTACTCATGACTAGAATCATGGTAGTTCTCGCAAATATATCTTACATATCGACATAAGAAGCAACATCTTATACGAGAGATGGAAGGGATTCAAAAGCCTATATATTATGTCAATCATGTACCGCATGGACAGAGTGTACCCCAAAGGATTAATAAAGTCGCATTTTCCCTTTGTCAGGTCAGCGAGAAAATTAAAGGCTTATGTTGAGTCCTACCCCACAAGTAGTAACCGATCAAACCATGGTATTGACCGCCTCCGTTTGCCTCGGCGCTAACAACACGTGGGCGATTGTTAAGCGAGTTTGAGATATCTTATATCTCTAGGACTAGTATCAAGGCCCAAGAGTTAGCGGATTTCGTTATTGAGTGTACTGCCTGTTGGAAAAATATGCAACTTGTTCATATATAAAACATAAATGAATGCAACCAAGATCTAATAAATGTTTAAAATCGAATTACAATATGAAATAAGATAGATATCATTGACACACATATATATATGTGTATTGCAGGTATAAATCGAGACATACAACGCCTCCTTCGACCTCTTAGCTTTAGCACCACAAAGGTAGAGATGCTTTCCAATTAGTCCACACGAAAGGAAACCACGTGATTGACTTGGCAACCACGATCAATTGGAGAATAAATTGAGTAAAACTCAATCATGCAGTTATGGTTGAGGCGGTCAGTTGGGAGTAGGAGGAAAATGAGAAAAACTTAGATTTTTCCATCTATGTTCACCTTATATAGGACTTCTTTTTAAACCAAATAGCTCACTCATAACCAACGAGCCAATTCAAAACCGTTAACTAACTCGAATGCTAACAAGTGAGTAACTAACAAGTCACTAATGATCTTCTTGTTAACCGTCACTGAACTAGCAAGTTAATTGATTTGTTTCATTCTAATTTACTTACATTATCAATGTGAAACTCTCTATTGATATCTCGTTGAATTTAATCAATTGCCAATTTAGCAATCACGATGACCTCAAAATGAAATAAGATTCAACATCACTCTATGTACGCGACCTGGGCTTTATAATATTATGTAGTAATAATATAATTGACCATTATTATTATTATAACGATTATGTATGGGATCTAGCAATCTAACCCTTGATATCATAAGTTCATTTATTAATTTACAATTACTATTATTGAATACTTAATTGAGTAATCTCATTTAACTAAAACTAGTAAATGAATTGTTACAACAATTGTCGCAACGGCATAATTATAGAAATCAATATACATCATTTCAACATCGCTGTGGCTCCTCTGAAACTAAGTAACAAGAGGAAGAAGAAGCTAACCTATGGGATTTCAGTGGTCGGCGACGTGGACGTAAATGGAGGACAAGGGAGCGGGTGCTGAGTATTGATAACCGGCCCCTAAGGGTGACAATGGAATGCTCACGATTCTCATTTCACCACCAATAATGAAGTCAATATGAGGGAAACGAGGCTATGCTCAAATTGGTCAAATCCTCGAATATAGGAAAATATTGGTAAAAGGAGGATTCTAAAATTGTGATAGACCATACAAGGTAAATGTAAAGCAGAGGAAATTCTGAGAAAATATCAAGGTCAGATTATTGGCTCAAGATTTACTAAAATCTCATTTTAGTATTATTTCAAGTAACGAAGTTCGTGGATCTATCTAGGTTATCACAACATATTACAATGATTTTCCAGAGGGTGTATATGTAGAGATATGTAACCAACCTGCTTATGAGGCGTATAGCGTGCATAGTATTACCAGTTTGGTTTCTAAATATTGGAGAACTCCCATTATCCAATATCTAACTAAGAGTCTGTTACCCGCGGCCAAGTATGAAGCCAAAAAAGAAGGAATCAAGTTTTAAATCTATATATCAAGAGGAATTATAGCAGGATGGACCGTTGTTCTCTTTGTGTATTCATGATGATATCCCTAAGGTATTGGACGGCATGGCGCTAAGACATATCGGGAAGGTCTTTGGCTATCAAAATCACCAGGGTTACGTATTATTGGTCCACACTTGTTAAAGATGCCTTGTCATATGTGAGAAAATGTGATTCCTGCCAATGGTTGGGAAACGCTCATCAACAACCCGCCTGTACCCTAACACCAATAGTGAATCCCATTCCTTTTGCTATGTGGGGAAGTTACCCAAAGCCAAGGGAGGCGTTGAGTTTGTAATTGTGGCAGTATATTATTTTAGTAAGTGGGTAGAAGGGGTTCCCCTGAAAAATGCTAGAGGAGAGGATGTCACCCATTTCCTATGGAAGAACATCTTAACTCGGCTCGTATACCAAGATATTGGGTCTTCTCGACAATGACCGCAGCTCGTGGACAAGTAGAAGCGGATTTTTGTGAGAAGTTTGGAATCGAGCATAGATTTTCTCCCGTGCATTATCCCCAATCCAACGGACAAGTGGAGTTATGAATCGCATTAGCTTTAAAGGGATAGAAAAGCATCTTCTCCAAAGTGGCAAAAGCGGAGGAAGCTCGGTGTGAGTTACCTTACGCTTTATGGTCACTGCCTACCCCAAATCGCTGAGAAGCACCTTTTAGCCTTGCCTATGGAGCCTAAGTAGTACTACCAGAAGTGGGATTGCCTACTGGCTGCATGTGCAGGTTTGATGAGGAGAGAAACGATCAGCGGTTATTGGAAGCTCTCAATTTCATAGACGAGTTGAGAGACGAAGCCTTGTACAAGATACTCAAATACAAACAACTCTTAGCACGCACTTATAACCGATGAGTGAAGAATCACTAGTTTCTGGTGGGTGATTAGTATTAAGTGTTGTTTTTTTATGAAATCCCAAAAGAACAAAGAAAGCTAGCCCAAAAGCTGAGTGGATCTTACCGCATTAAGCGCATCTTGGTATTGACTTATGAAATGGAATGGTAAGTTTATTTCACGAACTTGGCATGCTTCTAAGGTATGCAAGTATTATGTTTAAATTGCCCTGAGAAGGGTTTATAACCGCTGCTAGCAGGAACTACTCTCTTTGCTGTTAAGCTGATCATCAATAGTGACACTTTTTATTAATAATAAAGTGAGACTTTTATTATATTTGTTAAATTATGTATTATAGCGATAAGGTGAATAACCCCATAAGTAAATATTACATCCAGACCGAAACGAATCGATCATTCGCCGGGTCATAAAAATAAAGCCCCATAATCGCTTATGAACGTATTACAAAGGGAAACAAAGTTTTTAGTAGAATTGAGAATACTCAATGGCCTAGTGGTTAGGAGGTCTTCTAGTGACTTAGAGGTCTTGAGTTCGATTCTCATTGTATGTAGGGTTTTTTTTAAAAAGAAAGAAAGGACTTATAGAATAAGCAGTGGGGGGGAATGATACATTTAATAGTGGTCCATACTGGGGGTGAATCTAGGTGAGGGTAAAACTTGTTAATTACCTAATAAATGTCAAGTTTTGATACCATTATCCTCGGTTTTAAAAGTAAACAAAAGAAGACATTAAAATATTAAATATGTAGTATTATTTGATAATTAAACATGATACAATGACATTTATACCTTTTATATCCATATCAGTCCAAAATATGTTTATACATAATTGGATATCTTTGACTACCTAAAAAATGGGTTATCCTCCAAGCACTTCAACACATCACTGTGGATCAATGTCTTTGTCAAATAATCTTTTTTAGTGAAGTTGTATCTAGCATTTCATTACATGCTTCTAAAAAATCATCCATCTTTTCTTCTTCGTTCACACATTAGAAGATTTATTTCCAGCATCTATATCAAACCAAAGATTAAAAAGTATTTGGAGACCTTTCTATATTCCATAGTCATTAAAACCCTTCAAGTTGAATCCTCCATTTCACACCATCTGTCAATATCTTTAATAAGTTGTCCTTGTTTCAGAAGGCCACGGCTCTAATTTCACTGAGTAGTAAAGGATCTCCGTGGCTCTATCATTGTTCTTGCATCTTTCAAATAATGGTAATTATTTACCTTTCTATTCGCCGGATTAACTCAGAATAAATCATATTATGTAAACAAGATCTAACTACCTCGTATAATATTACGTTAATGTAAGATGGAAATTATTTTAATAAGAAACAAACATGTAGAAATTATTTCTAGTTATTCGATTAAACCCCAACCACTTTTCGACATTCCTAAAAGAGCTAACATGCCTGGTTCATAACATACTTGAGTCCGTTTCAACTTCTCTCTCTCGCACTGTGGAGTTTCAAATTTGATCAAGCCCCAACACGAAATTGTAAGTTGAGAAATGCCCACCAGACGGTTGTCAATACTTGCTTGGCAATAGTATCAAGAATACATTTGGTCACTTTTAGTAAACTAAATTTATCACCTCTGGGATCATCATTTTGGGAGTATGCCTAAATCTATAGAAACAAATTAAATCACAAATATGATATTCAATTCAACTATATAACCAAGAAAGAAACAATTCGGTCTAACTTAGAATAAATAATGTAATCTCAAAAACAAAATGAACAAGATATAAAAAATTGATAAATAATCAACATGTAGAGGCAATAAATATTCTTACATAAAGAAAACAAAATAAACATCCAATATTTAATAGAAAATATACGAATCTTTCAATTCAAAACAAATTATTAGACATTATAATTTTGCCACATTGGTACTGCAATTGAATCCCTCAAATATTGTCCTCAGAAGATTCACTTCTTCAAGTACCATTATCTATGTTTCTGATCACCACTGATAATTCTTCATCCACTCGTTTATTATATTTCATCCAGGATCAACTCCAAGAAAAATTATGAATTTACAACATGCTAATATAATTGAGTACGCTGTGCCAACAACATAATGTGGTTCGCTACATGACATAAATGGGGTTTAACAACACCAAAAATTTCCTCGATCACATTTCTTAAATGAAGAATGACGCAGTTAAAAAGTTCCCCAAGACTCCTTGTGGATTCGTTATTCATTTAGATGATACCGCTTCTCCACGTAGCTGAAGAACATAATTCGGCCATAGAAACTCAAGATAAGAGTTTTCTATTAAAACTTTAAAATATTAGATCTGTGGTTTAGATTTATTCAAAATATAATTCCACCTTTTATGAATATTACCTTTAGGGATTTTAAGCCCAAATGGCTTTTGAATGCATTTTTAATATGCAAGCATCGTATGTCGCTCCTTCTCAATGGGCTAAACATAGGTAAATTTAAGTCAATGTACAAGTTTCCAAAAACATTTTGGGAAGTATAATCTTTTCCTCCCATGGTATTTAGGAGCATCTCGATTGAACTTACTGACACGGGTCATTCGCAGTGCAAATTCTAAAGTAATATGCTTTATGGTTATGTTTATAATTAAAAATTTAACTATAAATCGTGAAAAGGAATATAATATTAACCTTAAAATAAGGATAGAACTTTGGGTTGTTTTCTAATTTCAAGAAAAGTTCGATTTATCCATCTAGTCAGCCTAATAAACATTTCCTCTAATTCTATTATAACTTCTCCGCATCAACCAAAACCCACAGACCGCTCGGTTTTGTTGTTTTATGCCCCACAATATACAAAAATATACTTTCTCTCAATATAAAATTTAGTTGATCGCAATCCACCATGTTTTGTTAATAACTGGCCAAAAGTTATAAAATGTAGCCTCACTCATAATGATCATATCCCTACATATAACTCCCTGATTTCTTGTCAACATCTTAGTTTTTGTAGATTCATTATGGATATTCCCATCACTTATTGTCGGTTAACATGCCATTGACATCCATGTATCGAAAAGCAAGTACCACGATAACAACCCAATTAATCAATAAAATTAGAATAGTGTCGTCATCCATCTACCAACATAAAAAATACCAGATATCAACACAATTATACTATATTAATTAGAGAGACAACAATGATCTAAAAGTATAATCACATATCAACATATTTATGTTATATTAATGATAAAAGTCAAAATTCAAATAAATGTAAACAAATTAAATTAACATTTATATGAATAAGATAAACTAGAAATACAAGAATAAAAAACTAGGAAAAAACTCAAAACAAATGTCAGAAATTAAGCAAGGAAAATTGACATGACAAGTGGAAAATAAAATAGAGGAATTTGTTGCTTAATTTAACAAGAACATAAACAAATAAACCAGGGAACATGTGTCAAGTGACACTAGCAAGGAGCCACAAATTCTTGAAACATATATCCCATTCAAGGCAGTCTTATTATCAGCACAACTTTTGTTATTACTCTAAATTTATGTTGTACTAGTATTATTAGGAAGCATCATCAACATATATAGACGAATATTATAGTTCAACGAAAAAATACGATGATTTTATGGAAGTTTTGAATTCCAGTGATAGAAGAAGTCGACATTATTGTTTCAATGACGTAATTGAAAAAATGACTACAGCCATGAACATCAATTATAAGTCTATATTACAAATAATTTTAAATTCTAATTATCAACATCAAGAACATCAATACAAGAGTACCATTTGTAATTATTTAACTAATATTATCCAATTATAAGTCTATATTACAAATAATTTTAAATTCTAATTAAAATAAGAAAAATATTACCTCAATAGTAGTTCCCTACTAATCTATATAAGCTTGGGATGAATATGAAACAATATTGAGAATAAGATTTGTCTGCATAAAGAAAAAATATGTGAGCTATATGTGGGTTTGGTTTTGGTGAATACCTAGAATTTTTGGAGGAAAATATTGATGGATTTTTTTGTCATCAACAAAAAAAAAAAATTAACGTGTTATTCACCTTGTATTACCCCTGATTTGGAGGCAGGGTAATTGGGGTTAATATTATATTAACCTACATTAACCTATATTAACCTAGTTAAAATTATTTTTTGGTACCCAAACATGGTGAATGATTAAATTAACCTACATTAACCTACATTCACCCCAAAACAAACGGACCATAAATATGTTGTCCGATGCATAAGACCAGACAAATAATATGCATAAAGTACAACATTGTAATGCACGCTGTACAACAATTTATGCACGAGGTACAATGACGTAATGCACGCTGGCTGATATGATTCCACCGTGGCATGTGAAGCAAGCTTCGAATCAAGTATACACACCAAAAAATGAAATGGCGGGAAAATTACTAAAATAATTCCTCGACGAACACTCTCCATGTTTGTTAAAGAATGTTTAATTATCGACATGTTTGATTGAAAATGTTTAATTATTCATGATTGTACACTAAGTAGCGAATCGCTTATAAGAAAACAACAAAACAATAAATGGTTGTGTATAAACAATCATAAGATTTTGTCATTGCTCCATTACAAACATGGAATAAACTCTCTTCTTTGCTTACAAAGATATAAATTGCTAGTTTGTCATCAAACATGCAAAAAAAAAAAATCGGTGCACACGAAAATATTTAGAAAATGTGGTCTTTATTGATATCAATCAGCAGTACTACTACTTATTACATATCAGGAAATTTTATCGACTACTTCCACAATTTGACAGTAGTGGTTTTGATGTCTCGTTTGTTTCTAGTCGAACTTGTAGCCATGGCCCAACCGTCGAATAGTGTAATCGTAGTGGACCATTCCTAGTTCGAATCTTGTAGCGTCACATTACCGCTTTCGCTGCATTACGTCAAAAACGCTGAAATCCCGAGGAGAATCCCCGATAAATTCTCGAACCTAGACCGCATTACAATAGATTTATATGTGCTATGATGATTTAAAAAACTTGATAAAATTTTAATTAACTTACAACAAAGATATTCCTCATCTTATTCTGACAAAGGTTGTGAACTATACAATTATCAGTTTGGGGTTGGCATGTATTTCTTTCAAGCAGATGGACATTACATCGGCATTTGCCTGGACATTTGGATAGAAACTATTGTATAAATTAATTAGTCAGAAAAATAGTAAATATGAAGAAATTGACAAAAAAAAAATATTACCATCCTTACCAATACCAAACCGTAACCGTGGATGATATTCCGTTATTGTTCATAGTTTGAAAACTTTGATTATGCAAAATTGGGTTGAAGAACGGCGATAATAAAAATTATATTTTTGTAAACCGATGTTGTCAACATGGAGGTATTAAAAAAATTACACGAGACAGACACTAAAAATATTAAGAAATATTAGTATTAAAAATATTAAAAATTTCATCATATTCAAACACTAGTTAATATAATTAAGAAATATTAATACGTAATTGTACACTAATTTTGAATCAGCGATATTTTCACAATAAACATGAAATGGTATACTTACATGTTAGACTTGATTTGTACACCGGTAGCGATCCGTTAATAAAATAAACTAAAATATGAGATTTTTAATTGCTCTCGTGAATTTGGAACCCACTTTCATTTTATGTTCGTGGAATGTTAATGTTCGGAAGCTAGTTGTCGAAATAGCTTAAAACGGTAGAAGCAACGATCAATTAAAACGCTGATTTTCACCGCTTGGGCTAATGGGCCCACCTGAGTCATCATAATAGCCCAAATAACAAAATCCATTCTTTCTTCCTTCTTCCCTCGCTACCCACCGTGAGAAGCTTCTCACCATTTTCTAATTTTCTTCCCCAATTTTCTCCTTCAATCCTCGCTTGGAGCTGTACTGAGAAAGCCTCATCATCCGGCCATTTCCAAGGTAAAAAGGTGCGACCTTTTATATTTTGTGAAATCTCCCAACTTTGACTTTTTTTGACTTTTTGTATTTTGAATCTTATTGCTCCAATTGATTCTGGGTTGTGGATTCAAGTATTGAGTTAAAATATTGTGTTTGATGTGAAATTTCGGATGTTTTGTACATTGACTTTTTTGAACTTTGGGTTGACTTGATTTTGGATATGTTATTGAATAGAATTATTGTCTAGGCTTAATTATGTAAAATAGGAATTGATAATGATCGATATCAGTAGAAAGGCTATGAGTAGCTTGAATTGACTTTCGGTGATCGTTGATTAAATGTGGTGGTTAATGTAAATAAGTTGCGGACCGTTATCAGGATTGTTTTGGGATACAGAATTATAAGTGTTGGAAGGAAATAGTTTGGAATTAATCATAGTGGATTTCAGAGGTAAGGACTTTCGATTGTAGGTCGATCGTAATGGTTGAATTAATTGGGAAAAGTTGAAATTGGATTGATTGGAAATATTTGGAAATGTTGGAAGTTTGAATAGGATATAGGCTGATTATCGAATTTAGTCCGGGTAGTGAGGGTTGTCATCGAAATTGTTATTGAAACATAGTTAGTAATTTTTACGTAAGTTGTCAATTTATAACTGAAATGGGTTAAAAAGTCTGGTATTTAAATTAGGATAAAAAGGGTTGACATGATTACGGGTTGTGATTGTGTTTTCGAAATGTTTCACTACCTGGACGTGGGGAACAGGATCGATTGACTTTGGGCTCTAGGAAGCAGTGGGATCTATCACTGCTTGTTATCTTATTTGTTTGAGTGCAGTGCGGTGTTTGGTCAGCGACAATGTAATCAGGCAGGAACTTATCCGTGTGTATAGTTGCGAGACTGAAATGTTGACTTGTATGGTGGCTCCATTAGGTGCATTATGGTGTTTATTGAGGGTATTTATGTTTGAGTCTATTTACGTTTTAGTGAAATTCTGAGTAGGTTTATGCTGAGTGTATTCATGTCCGAGTATAGCTGCGTTATGGACGATTCGGGAGCATATCTATGTTGGCATAGGTTTTGTAACAATTTGTTGTATTATGTGTTATGGATGCCAAGGCTGAGACTATTGTGTGATGGTTGTATGTTTGACATTGTATGTGGCTTGTGAATTGTTTGATTTGGAGGATGTTGAGATGATGTGGGGTGTTCGGCTACAGCCCGCCGTGAAAAGATATGACGATGTCATGTTCGGGCGGTGAGCCCGCCAAAAGGATATATTGTTGTTGGGTGTCTGGCGCGAGCCCGGAAAAGGATGAATCAAGTATATATGATGTTATCGGTGGTTTTCTTTTTTTGTAAGTTATTTTATCGTGGTCGAGTATGAATGTGGTGTGTGAAATTTTGTCGTTACTTGTTTGGTTAGCGTGATATGGAATATGACCTTACCCAGAAGTTAAATTTTCTATAACCGTGTATTTGTTTGATGATAACCTCAAGTATGATGCTGCTAGTTAGCATATTTATTATATATGTATAAATGCTTATTCATCCTATTGCTACGCACACACATATACATTTATCCCTTATTGTATACTTCATTCGATACGGGCGAAGTTACCAGGATTCGCTTCACTGTCGAAGCTAATTCTTTCCCACCTTCGATTGACAGCCATCGTAGTCGCATGGAGTTCGTGTTGTCCGTGGATTTACTTCTAGTGAGGGACAAGTGGCTAGATCCGGCACCTTTTCTTATTTGATGTACTCGCCTTTCATATTTGTTTTGGGATGTCAAACACAAAACCATTTAGGAATATTTTGAGACTTGTATGATGAAATTTTACACCTTCGCTTTAAATAGGATGGTTAAACTCTCAGATACAACATTTTGAGTGTTCAACTATTTCACTTTTTATCAAACTACCCGGGTTTTATTGGTAATTAAACAGTGATTTTCGTGTCAACCATCGTATGGTGACTCGTATATACAAAAAGCGACGCATTCCAACCTCGAGGGCGCATTTACTCAAGGCGGTTGTTATACCACGTATCGAGCCGTGCTTCCGCTTTAACCGGGTCTGGTGGGCAGGTGGCTCACGCCCAAAGTTTGTAAAAAATTTGGGTCATGGGTCTATGAGTCTAAAGTTTTTTTTTCTTTCTCGACCGCCTCGAGATGCCAGAGTTGAGTTGGTGCCAGATCGAATCGCGGACCCGTTAGGGGTGAGGGTGCTTCTGCAGTGTAGGCGAAACTAGTAGGGTAGCGACGGGAAGAGTCGGGTGTAATCTGCAGGTGGGCGCTTGTGCAGCTCGTGGCTGTGAGGAAGGGGCGCAAGTGAAATGAGTGTAGACCAACCGGGTCCCTGTGGAGAGGTGCGATTCCTGTGAGGAGTCGAGTATGAGGATTTCGAGAGGCAGTGGGAGTGACGCAGGCCCCAGCATCCGACTCCAGCGGCGATCCGAGAGGCGGAGATCTGCACTTATTCAGACGCCTCACAGCGGACCAATTGTTCAGAGGCCGGCGACACCGAGAGGTCGCGATCGAATCTTCGAGGCATTGTAGAACAAGTTTGAACCGCCGTGAAGTTTGGGCGTGTACCCGCCGGTCGTGTGGGAACCATGTCCACAAATATTTGGTGACCAGGGTGATGTCGATCACTGCTGATTCGGGGCAAGGTGCACTGCTTGGAGATCATATGTATGCGACGGAGAAAGTTGGTCCCGTATGCAACAGGGGGAGAGAATAGTTGATGGGCGAGGAGAGGTCTGGCCGACCAGGCCACCGATTCCTAGGAGTGTACCCCACCGAGCCTACGTAGATCAAGGGTCATTGGCCGAGATTACGATTCTAGAGAGATTGTCCTTGTTCACTTACACTAGTTTTCACCCGTTGAGAAATGCAATACAGGTGTGGAGAGGGACAGGGGCCGAATCTAGAGGTGAAAAGCCGAGGAGGTC
Organism: Lithospermum erythrorhizon; assembly: GCA_019722365.1. NCBI lineage: Eukaryota > Viridiplantae > Streptophyta > Magnoliopsida > Boraginales > Boraginaceae > Lithospermum > Lithospermum erythrorhizon. The sequence continues at coordinate 1,750 of JADFUC010001269.1, read as the reverse complement.
TCACGGACTGAGCTGCCAGGTCGCACTTATTGTGGATTTCAGAGGAAATTTCAAAGAACACCTGTATAGTCATTTCAAAGGCACCATCCTGTCACCCAGATTGTGAGCTTTCTTAGCTGCCTCGCATTCTAGGGTGTGAGCCACGCGTATTTCGTGTGTTCGGCTGTGATATGTCTGTTAATGCGATAAGTAGAATGGGCACAAGGCGGCGGATTGGCTGCCACTGCAGGGTGACGCAGCTCGGCGTCAAAGAAATGTGCATTTTGCTAATGCATGTCCTTCTTATGGCTGATTTTACTTACTGCTTTCGACACATTGGGAGAGGTGGATCTCAAAGGGCCGGTGGACGGCCTGGAGGACTGATGCAGTCGTGGTCGAGGTGGTAAATCACGTGTGCCGGGTAGCGCCTCGAGGAGCTGGCACGGCGTAGGGCAAATCACCTACTACGCAAATAGAGGCACGGACATCTTGAGAATGGTGACAGTGCACTTCTATCTTTACGGTCTGAGGCCGCTGCATTGCTTCGACTGAGCCACCCACTTTTTATATCTCCGAATTTCGCTATAATGCTATCTTTGAGTTACTTAACATCCGAGAGTACCTTGATAATACTTGACACCGTGGGGTGTAATTGAGGTTTATAGTAATTGTCCCTATACATAATCATGTACTAGAAGTAGACTGCTACCCTTTGAAGTTAGTGGATTTGACTTGATTTTGGCGAATGACGGGTTGGGGAAAACACCATGTCAGAATAAATTGTCACCATAAGAAAATAGTATACTAGCCCGATAGTTCGAGTGAAGCTGGGGGATAGGAGAGTTCTATCGCCTTTGGAGATTCCTGTTAGAAGCCTGTAGCACGAATGCGGGATAATAGGTATTGTGAACGGACTTGAAGAAAGATGAGCCTTGAGAATGTCCGGATTGTGAGAGAATTGAGGATGTGTTTCCAAGGATTTTGCCGTGACTAGCCTCCGAATGTAAGAGATTGAATTTTCGATTGAGGTACTGGGACGGTTCATATCTGTGGCATCAGATAATGGCTCCAACAGAGTTGAAGGAGTTGCACACGCAATGGCAGAGCGTTATAGCGGGTTTATCAGTTTTAAAGTTATTCTCCTTGGGGCTCTCAAAGAAACACAAAAAGATGATGGGACGCTTTTGTATTGATTACCGGCAGCTTGAACAAAGTGACTATTAAGAACCGGTACCAAGCATATGATTGATGATTCAATAAAGGGATGCGGTGGTGTTTTCAAAATTGATTTGAGGTCCGAGCCAATTGAGAATTAAGGAAGATGATATCAAAATCCGCTTCGCATAAGATACGCATGAGTCTGGGCATGGGCCGATAAATGCACCAACAACTTATCAATTCGATGAATCGTGTTTTTCGATTTCGATAAGTTCTATACTTATTGATGACATCTTGATCTATCTCTAAAAGTGATGGAAACATGAAGAGCATTCCGAGGAAAGTATTGGAAATCGCATTTGCAAACCACACCAAAGTTTTCAAAAGTGTGAGTCGAAGCGACAATCTGGGTCACGTTATCTCCGCTAAGGTGTCGTTAGACCCACAAAGGTGGAAGCGGTGATGATCTAGAGAGGCCTTCAAGTGACCGGTGCGAAGTTTTGGGTTTAATGACATGTAAGATTCATAAGACTTTCATTGATCGCCGTCTGGCGACCACCACTGTAGCGGTGTACCATTTGTGCGGAGCAATACGTAACTGAACGAAGTACGA